>CAUYSK010088347.1:0-144789 GCA_963575035.1 Avahi laniger | reverse complement strand
GATTGCTTGAGACCAGGAGTTCAGGAGTTTGAGGTTGCAGTGAGCTATGATGACACTACTGCACTCTAGTCCGGGTGAGTGTGATACCCTGTCTAAAAAAAAAAAAAAAAAAAAAAAAAAAAAGAAAAAGAAAAAAGAAAGAAAAAATATATATAATCTAATAGAACATTTAATTTTCAAGATTTTACTCCCACTACTTGACAAATAATGTTAACAAGGAAAGTACTGAATTTCTCTAATGACACTGGAAATGTTTCTTACAGTGGCATTTCTTTTGAAATATCAGAGCTAAAGTTTTCTTTGCATTCTTTATGTGATGAATTCCTATATTGGATAATACTAGCATCTTTTATATCCATACCTACTATAACATACTTTTTTCTTATATTGCAGAAGTTCCAGAGTTTTAACGTTTTATAGTAGTGCCAACAAAAATGTTTAAGGAAAGGCCATCCAAAAGAATACATAACATTCTGCAGAGTCTTCAGTTTATCTTTAGAATATATAATTATAAACTGTGCTTGAAGTAAGCTGCCCAGATATTTGTGTTAACACAAATTCTGTTACCATTAGTTCTTGCTCAGAAAATGCAAATATTGTGAATATGTTTAACAGCAGTGCATATCATGTCTACCACTTTTGCAAAAAGTAATACTGTTAAACATGCTATCAAGTAATAAACATATTATTAAACTGTCCTCCATTCAAGCTCTGTAGATATAGACACACATTTTATTGGAAAGTGTAGTAAGTGGCCATAGTTGAAATATTCATATACAATATATATATGCAAATCGTCTTTATATTGTGCAACCATAATAATACAATGACATGTTTTAAAAAATATTCTTGTTATTTAAATATGTATTCCTTATCAATACCAAAACATATATTTTTTAGGGAAAAACAACAAGCATGCCTATTATTTTCTACTGAAGGTCTACTTTAAGTTTTCCTGGGATAACCATATTAAAGACATATATGGTAGTTCTCCAATGTAGTAGAAATCTCTAAATCTCATGATATCTTTATCTTTCAAAGGGGCTTAAGGTTTGTCCATATTTCTTCCTCCATGTGGCTTTTCTTATAGCCTTGGAACTCTGGCATCTGTGAATAAATTTCCTTTTATTCTTTGATGTGTATTTTCCAACTTAAAAAGAGAATATAAAGTAATCTCTCTTCTATTTTTTTTGTGACAGACATTTTTCTAACTTTCAATATTTCAAATTTCCCTAATTACAAGTTTCTGTCATTTTCTTCATTGGTGTTCAAACTGTGAAATGAGGAAAAGATATATTAAGTTTTAAGAAATAAAATGATGAAACTTTGCAATATTGGTGCTCCTCTTCTAGGGCCTGTAAATTTTGTACTTCAATATGTATGCCATATGCATGCCCATATGGTCTCAGGAAGTGTATCAGCTGCCAGAAAACTATCCTTACATTATGCATATGGAGAAACTGAGGCACAGAACAAAATCACTTGTCCAACATCTTGTAAAGACTGTATGTCACACACACAAACTGAGGAGACAGAATGATTTAATTCAAATCATTGTCAAAAGAACCCTTCTTTTCCTTTAATAATATTTTTCTGACTTTTCATTTTTACACACAGCTAAATTCTCTGCCATAATCAGAACATCAACTGAAATATTATCTCAAGTTTGCAATAATTTTTATAGCTGGGGCAGAAGTTTGCCTTCACCTATCTATGAAGAAAGGTTTCTCTAAATAAATGAACAGCAAAATAAATATGTATAGGGGATGTTTAGTTAAGATAAAATAGTTTTATGGTTCCCTGCTAATTTAGAAGCAATGATTTCACTCCAAAAAGTCGATAATCATTCTTAAATTTTTAAGGATAACAAAGGCTCTAAGCACCTCCATCGTATGCTTTGTAAGCCCAATTCCAATTATGCTTCTTTGAAATATTTATTTTATTTATTGTATGTCTCTCCCACCAGCACTTTCCCACTACACTGTCATTTCCATGACAGCAAAAATTTTTTTTCTTTTCAGTGTAAATAATTTTAAGTTTATTTTCTAAATTATAATACAGTAAAATCTACATTTGTTTTGGTGTACTGTCCTGTGAATTTGAACACATGAATGGAATAATGTAATTACCACAAAAATCCCGATCTCCCCCAGAACTTCCTCTAGCAATCCCTTTATAATTAAATTGCCCCTCACCCCTAACGGCTGGCAACCACTGATCTGCCTCCATCACTACAACTTTATCTTTTTTGTGAATGTCAAGTAAATGGAATCCTGCAGTATGTTACCTTTGGAGACTGGCTTCTTTCACTCAACGTGAAGATCTATCCAAATTGTTGTGTGCATCAATGGTTTGTCCCTTTTTATCGCGGAGCAGTGTTCCATTGCATGGGTATGCCACACCGTTGTGTGAATGTTCATTCACTCTTGAAGGGCACTTGGATTGTTTACAGTTTTGGACAATTATGAATATAGCTGCTACAAACATTCATATATAGGTTTTCATGTGATCATACATAGTTGTTTTTATTTCTCACTGGTAAATATCCAGGAGTGGGATTTCTGTGTCATATGCCAGTTTATGTTTAGCTTTATAAAAAACTGCCAAATTGTTTTCCAGAGTGGTTGGATCATTTGGCCTTTCTGCCAGCAATATATGCAAGTTCCTGTTGCTCCATATCCTCCTCAGCACTTCGTACTGTCACAGTTTTAAAAATTAACCATTCCAGTAGATGGATGTGCAGCAGGTCTCATTAAGGTTTTAATACACATTTTTCTAATAACTAATGATGTTGAACATCTTTTAATGTGTTTATGTGCCTTCCATATATTCTCTTTGCTTAAGTGTCTGTTCAATTCTTTTGCCCATTTTTAAATTCGGTTGTTTTCTTACTGCTCTGTTTTGAGAGTTCTTTATTTACTCTTGATGAAAGGGCTTTGTCAGGCAGGTGTTTGACAAATGATTTCACCCAGTAAGGGATCTGCATTTTCCTTTTCTTAACAGTGGGAGATCAAAGTTTTAAATTTGGATGAAGATAAATTTATTAATTTTTTCATTTATAAATTATATTTTTGGTGTCATATCTAATAACTTTTTACCTAACCCTAGATCATGATCGTTTTCTCCTATGTTTTGTTTTAAAAGTCGTATAGTTTTATGTTTTACTTATAGATCTTTCAACAATTCTGAATTTTGAGTTAATTTTTATATAAGGTGTCAGGTTTAGGTCAAGGTTCTTTTTTTTTTTTTTTTTTGCATATTGATTTCCAGTGTTCTAACACCATTTGCTGAAAAGACCAAATTGTTTTTGTGCCATTGTCAAAAACCATTTGGTCACATTTGTGTTTATTTTGGGATTTTCCTTGTGATCCATTGATAACTGTCCATTTCTTTGCCAATACCACATTGTCTTGATTATTGTAGCTATACAGTAATCCTTAAAATGAGGAAGTATGATTCTTCTAAGTTTATTAATCTTTTTGAAAATCATTTTAGCTATGCTAGTTAGTTCTTTTGCCTTTCCATAATAACTTCAGAATCAGCCTGTCTGTGTCTACAAAAACATCCTGCTGGAATTTTATGTAAATTTCATAAATCTTATTGTTCAAATTGGGAAATATCAACATCTTTGTTTAGTCTTCTGATTTATGAATGTGGTGTATCACTCAATTTATTTAAGTCTTCCATGATTTCTTACATCAGTGTTTGTAGTTTTCAACATTCAAATTGCAGTAAATCTTTTGTGGAATTTATATCTCTATATATTTTATTTTTGGAGCTATTGTAAATTTTTTTTATTTTTAAAGTTTAGTTTTCAATTGTATATTGCTACTATACAGAAATGTAATGATTTTTGTATGTTGACCTTGTTTCGTGCAAAGTTGCTAAATTCACTTATTATCTCTAGGAGTTTTTTGGTAATTTTCTTGAGATTTTCTACATAGACAATCACGTTGTCTACATGAAGAAAGAGTTTTATTTCTTTAATTCAATCTATTTGCCTTTTTTGTTTCTTAACATATTTTACTGGCTAGAACTTCTAGTATAATGTTTAATAGAAGTTGTGTAGGTGGAACATCCTTGCTTTGTTCTTGATCTTAGGGAAAAAGCATTTAATCTTTCACCATTAACTGTATTAGCTGTAGGTATTTTGTAGATGGACTTTATCAGGATGAGGAAGTTTTCTTCTATTCCTATTTTACAGAGAATTTTTATCATGGGTAGATGTTAAAACTTTGGCAAATATGTTTTCTATATCAATTGATATGAACCTGTGGGTTTTTTTCTTTAAATTTAACATGTTGGATCATATTGATTAATTTCTAACATTGAACCAGGCTTGCAATACCAGAATAAACCCCACTTTGTAATCATGTGTGATTCCTCTATCTTCAGAGATTTTGATTTGCCAATATTTTATTGAAAATTTTTGCATATATGGTCATGAAGAATATTGGTTTGTAGTTCTCTCTCTCTCTCTCTTTCTCTCTCTTTTTTTTTTTGCTGTCTTTAGTTTTGGCATTAGGATCACTCTTTGGAGGCCAAGTTTACTCTTCAGGCCTCATAAAATGAGGTGAGAAGTATACCATCTTCACGTATTTCCTGAAGGAGATTTTATAGAACTGGCATTGTTTCTTCTTCAACTGTTTGGCAGAATACACGAGTGAAACTACCTGGGCCTGGAAATTTCTTTCGTAGAATGATTTTAACAAGAATTAAATCCCTTTAATATGTTTTAAGTAACCTATATAATCTCGAGTGACTTTTAGTAGGTTATGGTTTTCAAGAAATTTGTCCATTCCCTCGAAATTGACAAATCCTGTTTATTGAATTGATCACAGTTCTTTTATTATCCTTTTAATGGTTGTAGGATCTGTAATGATATCTGATACTTATTTCTGATATTAACAATTTGTGTATTTTCTTTTTTTCTTTGTCAATCTTGCTAGAAGTTTACCAATTTTATTGATTTTTAAAAGAATGAGCTTTGTTTTTATTCATTTTCTCTAATACTTTTGTTTTAAAACTTTATTAATTTCTGCTCATATCTTTATTTTTATACTCTTCATTCCTTTGGGTTTATTTTGCTCTTCTTTTTCCAGTTTATTAAGGTGGAAACAGAGTATTGATTGAAGATTTTTATCCTTTTCTAATATAAGGCTATAATGCTGTAAATTTCCCTGTAAGCACTGCTGTAGCTGCATCATACACATTTTTTTTTTTTTGAGACAGAGTCTCACTTTTGTTGCCCAGGCTTGAGTGAGTGCCGTGGTGTCATCCTAGCTCACAGCAACCTCAAACTCCTGGGCTCAAGCAATCCTTCTGCCTCAGCCTCCCAAGTAGCTGGGACTACAGGCATGCACCACCATGCTCGGCTAATTTTTTCTATATAGATTTTTAGTTGTCCAGCTAATTTCTTTCTATTTTTAATAGAGACGGGGTCTCACTCTTGCTCAGGCTGGTCTCGAACTCCTGAGCTCTAACGATCCACTCTCCTCGGCCTCCCAGAGTGCTAGGATTACAGGCGTGAGTCACCACGCCTAGCCATCATACACATTTTGATATGTGTATTTTCATTTTCATTCAGTTCAACATATTTTCTAATTTCTCTTGAGACTTCTTCTTTGACTATGGATTATTTAGGAACATATGGTCTAATATTCAAGTTTGGATATTTTCCATTTATATTTCTATTATCAATTTATACATTAATTTCTTATGGTCAAAGGACATATTTTATATTATTTCTATTTATTTTTTTGCATTTTTAAAATTGGTTTTATGATCCAGGATGTGGTCTATCTTGATGAATGTTCCATGTTCACTGAAAAGCATCTGTATTTTGCTATTACTTGGTGGAATGCTCTAAAAATATCAATCAAATCCAATTGGTTGACAGTGTTCAGTTCTTCTATAATTTTGATGATTTTCTGACTATTAGTTTTATCTCTTACAGAGAGAGGAGTGTTGAAATCTCCAACTATAATTGTGGATTTATTTATTTCTACTCCCAATTCTGTTAGTTTTTGCTGCATGAATTTTGAATGCATACATATTTAGAATTCTTACATCTTCTTGGTGAATTGACCCGTTCATCATTATGTGGAAACTTTACCATCTTATAGTTTCCTTTATTTTTTCCCCTTTATGTTGTAGATATCTTATTTATTACATCTATATACATTGAAAACTCCATCAGTCAATGTTAAAATTTTTGCTTTCAGTTATCAAACATATTTTAAAGAACTCAAGAGGAGAAGAATAGCCTATTATATGTACCCAGATATTTCCTAATTCTTTTGTTCTTCTTTTATTCTTGTTCCAAGTTTCCTTCTGGTATAATTTTCCTTCTATCTGAAAAATTTCCTTTAGAATTCTTTTTTAGAGCTGGTTTTCTCGAAACAGATTCTCTTAGTTCTCCTTCATCTGAGGATGTCTTTAGTTCACCTTCAGTTCTGAGCAGTATTTTTGCTGAATATAGAATTCTGGTTTGGCAGTTCTTTTCAGCACCTTAAAATGTGTGTCACTTCCTTCTACCCTCTATACTTTTTGATGAGAAATCTATACTCATATAAATTGTTGTTCCTCTATAGGAAATGCATAATTTATCACTGGTCTCTTTCAAATTTTTTTTTTGTTTTATTTCTGTAGCATTTTGATTATGATGTGTCTGAATAAGGATTTATTTGGGTTTATACTGCTTGGTTTTCACTGAACTTGTCGAAACTGCAGGTTATTTTCTCTCCACCACTGCAGGAAGTTTTTGGCCATTATTTCTTCAAGTGTGTTTTAGTACCACACTCTTTCTCATATCCTTTCAGAACTCCTATGACACAAATGTTAAACTTTTTTTCATTGTCCCACAAATCTTTGAGACTCTGTTTATTCCCTCTCCAATCTTTTTTCTACCTGTTTATCAGGTTAATTTCTATTAACCTATTTTCAAGTTTCTTCTTTCATTTGCATTTTGCTTAGCTAATCTAGTAAGATTTTTATTGTGAGTTCCTGTATTCTTCAGTTCTAAAATTTCCATTTAATTTTTCTTTATATTTTCCATTTCTTTGCTAAGATTTTCTATTTTAACTTTGTCTCAAGAGTGTCTGTGATTGCTTGTTGGAGCATTTTTTATAATAGCTTCTATAAAGTTTTTATCAGATAAGTCTGACATCTCTATCTTCTCAGCATCAGTATCTGCTGATAATCTTCATGTAGGTTGAGATTTTCCTGGTTCTTCATATGTCAAGTAATTTTGGATGATATGTTGGACATTTTTACTATGTTCTGAAACTAGGTGTCTTGTTTAAATCTTATGAAGTATGTGATATTTTTGTTTTAGCAAGCAATCGAACTGGTGAGGTTCAGCTCACAATTGGCCTTCTGAGGGTTATAATTCCAATGTTAGGTCGGTTTTCAAAGCTTTTGCAGTGTAATTCAGACTTTTCCTGTGTGTATGCCACCCAGTAGCCAGTATGGACATAGACAGGGGAGAATCTGTTAGTTTAATCCTGAAAATTTTTGATATGCTAAATTAGGATCAGACTTTCACTCCAGGGTTGTGAACCCAGGAGTTCATAAACATCTTTATGGGTCACTTTCCCAAGCTCTTAACCCACTGCATTCTCTCTGCTATTTTCTATTTTCCTGGGCTCTCCTTTGTTAGCCCTCCACCCAGAAATCTGGGACTTTAGTTTTCCTACTCAGCCACATATGCCCATGTTGTTGCCACATACTGTAAGACAGAGAGAAAAAACAAAAGTAACATGGATGAGCTCCACCGTCTTGGGATCACAGCTCCACTGACATGAGAAGAAGGCTCCCGTCCCTCAGATGTTTGGCCCCTATGGGTGTCTGTGGCCATGATCATTGACACTGCCATGGAACTACTTGGGATGTGGGTGCAAGGACATAGAAGAAAAAGGAGAAAGAAATGAAAAGAAAAAGAAAAAGGAAAAGAGAAAAGAAAAAGAAAAGTAAAGAAAAGAAAGGAAAAAAAAAGAAAAGAAAAGAAAAAAGAAGACACCTTTTTGTCTTTACCGCTCCTCAAGCCAAACCAGAGGCCACCTCCTGGAGCTCTCTGTCTGGTGCTCACTTCTGGGTTTTGACTACCATGAGGTCAGGCTAGAAGCTACCAGAAAGAAAACAATGGCAAACTCACCACCAGTTAAGGGGTTTTCCCCCCAGTTCTAATCTCCTACTGTTTCCCTTTCATAATTCTTACATAATGACTCCATGAATTCTGTCCAGGTTTTATAGCTGAATTCAGTAGGAGACACAGGGTAGTTTGTGCTTATTCTATTCTATCCAAAACCAAAACTAAGGTAAAAAAAAACAAAAAAAAACAACATCTGAAATTGTAAACTGAATGCATGACACACACAAAATATACTAACAAAACATACATATATAAAGTTTAAAGAATAATATAATAAATGCCACAATACCCTTGGCTAAATTGAAAACTGTAACATACAAACTAGTCCCTTCGAAACCCTCTTTGTGCCCTTCCATGCTTAACTTCTTTCCTTCCACACAGAGGTAATCAGTAACTTGACCTTAGAGGCAACTATTCTCTTGTATCCCTTTATAGTTTTACCACTTAAGTATATATCCCTGAACAATATACTGTTTGGTTTTTATTTTTTACATTTTACTAAATTTTTAAAAATTAATCATTATACAGAAAAGTGCACAGATCATACATATACAACTTGACCAGTTAGCTCAAAATGAACACAATTTTTATCTACCACCTGATCCACATATAATCACCAGCACCCCAGAGTCCTCAGACCTCTCTAAATCACTCTCTCTACCTTCTTCCCCAAAGATAACCATTATGATGACTTCTAATATCTCAGATTATTTTGATCTGATTTTGAACTTTATATAAATAGAACTACACAGAATACAGGATGGTATATGTCTAGCTTATTCTTTCTGATGTTATGAGATGTATCTTTGTTGCATATTACACTAGTGTTTTATTTTCATTGCCACATAGTATCCCTTTGTATGAATACTACATTTACACTATATTTATTTATGCTCATTTATTTCTTCATTCTCATGTTGATGGAAATTTTGGTTATTTCCATTTTGTTATAAATAATATCATAAAGATATTTTGTACATGTATTTTGATGCACATAATTTCTATTGGGTATATACATGGAAGTGGAATTGTTGGGTTGTAGACTATGCATATGCTCAACATTAGTAGATATTACCAATTTTCCAGAGGGGGTTTACCAATCTATACTTCCACCAGCAGATATGAGCACTCTAATCCCAGAAGGAAGAGTTTTTGATACATAAACAGTCATTGTTAGAGGGAAAAGTCATCATCTAGAATGGATATCAGGCAAAAAATGAAAAATTATAATTAAAATGATCCATGCATTTTTCTTAAATCTGGGCCTTCAGTCTTATGACCAATGTCATCACAGAAATATGTCATTCTATAAATAACTTGATAAAGCTAAAGAAATAGAAGAAATAATGAAAACTTTAAAATGTGAAAATACAATAATGGTAGACATTCCCTGGGACGGTACGATCTTGGATTATCCCACACAGAGATTAAAACATTATTTTCTGAAAAGATTTTTTTAACTGTAATGGCTTCAAGCAGTAATTAAGTGGTTTGAAGAGATCCTGGTAGATCTTCTTAAAATGTAGGTACTACTAACATTTTTGAAAATTTTAAAATAATAAGTAACCAAATATACAAAGTTATGAGCTATCTTTCATTACTGACCCATCTTCTGTAGGAAATATATGGGGCTGCCTGGGAAATGTTTTGAAAGTTTCAAAAGGTCCTATCTGTCAAAATAAGAATCTCCACAAGCCTATTATAATGTCAGAAATTCCCACTGTAATCCCAATTTATATGAAGACAAGTTGATCATTGTATCTAGAAATACATATTTCTAGGGTGGTAGAAGGAAAATACAAAGGAAATCTATTATTTATTTATTTTTTTATATGATAGTATCATCTCCACCAACCCCCCACCTTTTTAAGGGGTGCTCAATCAATGTTGAGGCATTTGTGCACTTGTATTACATGGTTTTGGAAATTGTGAGATGGTTGATCATAGGCAATATTATTCATGGAAGCCGTAAAACCAACTGGTCAGTCATCAGATAACTGATCTAAAGCCGATTTAACCAGCATCATGCTATAATGCTGCAGTCCACTAAGCTATCTGCAGCCAAGTTAAATGCTCAACATGAAACAATATGTACCGTGGTTACAGATTCTACACATTTTAATAGAGTAATACTGAACAAAAATAAATCCATAGTGTTACAGATGAAGGAAAGTACTTTTCAAACTTTCCCAAGTAATGTTAATTATATTGTCCCATTTGAGGACCTCTCCACTAATCAATGTTTTTGCCTTAATTTATGCTCTTTGGGGTTTAAAAAACTCCTTTTAATTCCCTAGGTTATAAAAATATTCTCCTGCATTTTCTTCTACTATTTTTATAGTTTTTCCTTCTACATTTATCTCTGTAATATATCTGGAGATTATCTTTGTAAGAGGTATTAGGAAAGGACACAGTTTTATTTTTCTCCATGTAGTATCTTCAAAAAGCTATGTAATATACAATCTGCCCTTTTCCCATTAATTTTAAGTTTTAAGTTTCTCTGTGCTTTTATTCTGTACTGTTGGTGTCTTGACTTTTCTAAATGTTCAAAACAGGCTGTTGAAGAAGCAAATTATTAAATTATAACTTTATAAAAGTATGGATAAAGTGCTAGGAGATCTTTATTCTTTCATGTAAATTTTCGATTTGTTCATCTTATTTATCCTTATATTTCCCAGCATATAGCATAGTGCTTGAGACAAAACAGGTCATAGAATTCATTTTTAAATAAAGAAATGATTAAATTACAACTATGTAGATGTACTAAAAAATGCTAGGTGAGCATAAAGGCCAAAAACTACATGTGAGATGAGAGAAACTGAATTTTAACCAACAATTTGGCTTTAGCACAAATAGTTTAGTTCTAAAGGCAAATAGGTAAACATATAGCCACTGAAATATAGCCCATTTATGTAATTCTTTAGCAAATCTGCTTCGCCATCTGTCTTTGTCTCTAAATAACTTGGAGTTCAAGAGTTTACAGGGGGTTGCACTCAAGCTCAACTTTTTTGCAAATGGTTATGGAGCACTGAATTCACTCTCAAAAGAACAAACAAACAAAACAGCGTTGACTTCCTGTCCACTGCAATTCATCTCTCTCTGCAATTGCCATGACAGTCTCTGATTACTGATATTATTATCTCCAAAAGATGGTTCATGGACATTCTCGTCGCCTGCTAGGCTGTCCCAGTTTTATAAAGTGAAAATCTGGTCGGCTTACTCTTGAGGGGAAAAAAAGGCCACCAGGAAAAAAAAAAAGGCTGTTTTAAAAAGATACCAGCTGCTACGATGCCGCATTAATGCAAGCACAGCAGAGTGAAGATAGGATGTCTATTTTGCTGTTTCACTTTTCTTCTTCTTTTTCTACTGTTTTAGAGACAATATCACCAGAGAGCTAATGGAAGCACTGTCATGGAATTTTCAGAACAATAAAATAGTTATCTTCCATAATTGCCTGACTCCAAAGCCATCCTCCTTCCAAAGTAGGGAATCTAGCAGCAATCTTCCTCTCTCTAAATCCATCCAATGCCCTTTTCCAAATAAGGTATATGTGTACTTGCATCATAGTTAAACTGGCAAAATGTCTTGATGGCACCAATGAAATCAAATAAAAGATCATTAATTAGGATGTCATGAATTCTGAATTTGTGACCTATATAGATAATTATTAATCTGAAATTACTATGTATTAATAAAGTATGTATTTATCTATAATTATTGTAAATAAAATTAAACTACTTTAAAAGGATAAACCATTTTCATGTACCTTAAATACTTCAGGAGCACTCATTAACATTAGAGGAGTGACATATTAGTGTCAAAAGAAACCACAAAGATAACTTTATCTAGCATTTGTCTTATTCTCAGAAACAGAAAGCTCTGTAAGCTGAAAGGACTTGATGTAATCATTAAGGCTGCTGCCTAAAGACTTCTACCAAGCAAGTTTCTATTAGCTTAATCCAAATGTAGTTCTAAAACTGCATTCATAATTTTCTAACACACTTATTAATGTTCTATGTCACTTTAATCAAGTAAATACTCCTAACTTTAGTATTTACATTTGCAACACTAACATTAATTCTCTGCTTTTTATTTAATTTAGGAACTATTGGACACACTGATTTATAATCCTATGGCTGTAAAACATTAAATGCGGTGGGACAGTATATTATTAAGGAATATGAGGTGTGAATCCATAAACAAGAGAAAATTGGAATTATCAAAATATATTCTCATTTATAGTACAAGCATTCAATAAATGACAAATTGTAACTATTTTGCAAAGATAAAAGCCTTGCCAATCCAACTATTGTTGAACACACACTAGAATAATCATTGCCTTTTAATATGTTTTCTTTTTACCTTAACAATTGATTCTAAAGATAAAAAAATAAATATTAATTGAAACTGAGTTGTTCTGCAGGCAGCCACAGGGAAAATCCCCAAAATACAACATAAAAGGAAAAAAACCCATATAAATTAAACTGGCAAAGTTGAAATTATTCTAATTTTATGTACATTAAATGCTTCTTATAATGAATATGAACAAATGATAGCAAAGAAAATCTTCATAAAAATTATGTGGTGTAAACCACTTCCTAAATAAATTCAATTTTTTTAACATATTCCATAATTTTCTCGCTAAAGTAGGATACTCTCCAGATGTATACAGACTACAGAAAACAGATGCAGATTATTCTCAAAATAATTGCAAAGCTGGTAGCTTGTCAAATATAGGCTCCTTATATGAATAAATTACCTATAGTTAGTAAGCATTAATAACAATGGAAAGTCATTTTTCAAAGGTATTAACAGATGTAAATTGCATTTTCTCTGTCCATGAATTGCCACACAACTTCCTTTAGTTCATTTTTAATATACTGTACATAAATTAACAGGGGGGCACGTAGAACTAGGTGTTGGTGGGGAGAGAGAGGCATGGCAGCTATATCAAAGGAGGGGTAAAAGAAAAAATCAAGACCGAAAAAAATTTCCCTATGTATCTAGGGTTCCCATCATCATCAGTGCCTACTGTTCTACTACTTCCCAGCCTCCCCCACAAAAAAACCTGGCATTAATTTTGCCACATGGGTCAAGGAAAAGAATACCTGACCCTAATTACAATCTTATGTTCAGGAAGCCAGATGTGTACTACACAAACATATGAAAGGAGGATAAAAAGTTATGGACACATTCAAGCAAATGTTTCCAGGGGAATGAAGATTTATTGCATAAATCTAATAAGAAAGATGTGTTGTGAACCATCTGGTAAGTGACTTATATAGCCCCAGACATTAGCATCTGTTGTCATGTTTTCAAAGTACAGAATTCCAAAACTGCGCTGATGAGGCTTCTGAATGCAATGAGTTTGCTGTGCACTGGATTAAAAAAAAAATTCTAAAAAAAGGCTTGGATTTGACCTCTAACTAAAATTCTGCATGGTGTTTTAGAGATTCACATAAGCAGTCTCCCTATTATACCTTCGTTTAGCCCTCATGACCATGTTACAGGCAGGTGGGCATTACGATTCCAACTGCCATTTTCCAGACAAGGTAACTGAGTTCAGAGGGTTTCGGTGACTTTCCCAAGGTTACTCAGCTGATGGGTGCATAGTCGGGACTTTGAGTTATAAATTACTTGATCTCTTCACTTGCTTGGACTGTCTGTAGGCTTTAGAATGCAACCTTTCTCAGCTGTCAGAGCATCGCCCTCAGTTGGCTTACCAGACTGCTCTTGGACTAAGTGTAAGCTCCTTGAG
Organism: Avahi laniger; assembly: GCA_963575035.1. NCBI lineage: Eukaryota > Metazoa > Chordata > Mammalia > Primates > Indriidae > Avahi > Avahi laniger. The sequence goes on along the minus strand of CAUYSK010088347.1, from coordinate 130,879 downwards.
GGGAGGGACTAAGCCTCCCCAGTGCCTTACAGAGAAAGCTTATTGAATGAATGAATGAATGAATTAACGAACAAGGAAAGGAGTGCCAAGCAATTCCTAGCATATACTCAGCAACGTGATAGATGCTGGAATAAATAAACAAAACAGAGTTTTGTCCCGATAAGACTAACAAAATGGAAAGAGCAAAGTATGAGTTATTATAAGAACTAAATTGTTCACTATAAAGCCTAAGTACTGGAGTAGATGAGGATGGCTCACAGAGAAGTAGGAGTTCAACTGTATCAGGAAATACTGAACTCATTAAAGACAGAGAAAATGGGTGGGGATAGAAAGTGGCCTTTAAAACACACTAAAACAAAATAGAAGCAAAATAATAAAGTTTTTAAAAAGTAGTATTAAATATGATCTCGGTAAAATTGAGAATATGTTTACTTCATCTTTAATTTCTAAGTTTATATATTAAGAAAACTGATCCTTTCCCATGCTGTCAGCTGTCGGAGTCCAAGAAGCAAAATCTGTATTAATATTTTTACTATTTTTTAAAAGAGTCACAATTTTGAAATCATTGTCTAAACAGAAATAATGCTATCTGAAAGCATAAGCCTATGCTGACTGAAGTTTACCCCTTTTCTTACTTAAACTACATGGAGAACCAACAATGTGCTAAGACAACTGCAGACCCAGAGGCATAGTTGAATCTTAAGCAGAGTTTGTTCCTGAGATACACTGCTCAACGTGATTGCCATGACATACGTGCTTAAAATAAAGAGTCTGAATATACAGGTTACAGAAAGGAGTCAGTAGTGCTTAACATGAGAGAGAGATTCTGTTGCTTCAGTGTGGTCATGAAGCTTAAGCTTAACCCAGCAGAGTGGACAAAAAGATAAAGTCCAATGTTTGTCTCACTGGAGTTCTTTCCCACTAGGCAGGTCTTCCTGCTCCAACATGAGGTCCCTGAAGTGTAAGGCTTCATCAAAGGCAGGTAGAACAATTAATACACTGTTGCTTTCCTACTAATACACCCCCTAATGGTAGCACCACGAAGATTCCGGGGCATGCATATAAGAGCAGTCAATTCCAGGTAGTTACCGTGAAGAATATCATTGCAAATGAGGATCAATGGCCAACACCACTTTGGAATAGTAATTTCTTAATTTTTATTCAAATGTGGCAGGCAAGATAATATAACTTGATCTGAATTGGCCATGTGATCCTGATGGCGTCCTGCTAATGGGCTGTTCACTTAATTTATGTAATTTAAAAAAATTAAATAGTCGTATTTTAAATCCCCACTGCAGTCCTTCAGATTGAAAGTACACGTTTAAAAGTTACAGTGTCTTTATAAATCAGCATTACCAAACTTCTTATCTTGTTGACTATTCTCTCCTAAAGTTTTACCTTTTCTTGGCTCCACTTTTGGCTTATGGGGGAATATTCCAGGATCCCATCAGCAAGTCACTTAATGCTCTGTCGAGGGAAACTAAGTTTGTCAAGTTGGTTTTGGACCGAAATATAAATCTGTTGCTTTATGAATATATAGTGAGAACACAGCATGCATGGTTACAGATATATTTGCAAAGAGGAACTTAGTAGGGCAAATGACATGTTCAAAAGCCAACAAAATTAAATTTATACTTTGTTACACACACAATTCCAGAAAAAATACATTTCAATTCATGAAACATTTATTGAGAGCCTATTATGTTCAAGACATTGTGCCAGCTATTGGTAACTTTATCTTTGCTTTAAAATCAATGTATTTACCTTGGTCTCTGTGTTCAGTGGCTGCCCAAACCTTCATCAGGCTTCATTTGGGTTCAAGCTTTGGAACAATCATACCAGCAAAGGGAAGGCTTCTCAGAGAGACTCAAAATTCTCACTGGCTGCTAAAATCTTTGCTTTAGGTGTTCCTCAGTACCTGGAGCAGTCTTCTCAGTCTTTTCCAGTCTAGGACAAGAAATTCCTCCCTGGAACCTTCTGTCAGGGATTCTAATGCAGAAATGGACAGTACACCTCTCTTAGAACATATCTGAATGCTCATTCGCTGCTTTCTATGTTACTCTCTGCTCTGACTGCAGTGGGGTTCACACCTGCTTTGTTCTGGTTTATAAAGAAGTTCTTAATAAATTAACTAAACCTTTGGTGATAGCCACACAGTATAGCAGTAAATAAAGAGGCTGGCCACATTCCACAAATTTTATACCTTGTTCTTTTTTTTTGTTTCCTTTTGTGGTACAGAAAATAGGATGAAGTCAAATGACTTTGTATTCAGCTAATCCCTTCCCTTAGCTCTTATTGGCTCCCTTAAAGGAAGGAAAAATCAATCACCACGTTCAGAAGTACAACTATTCCAAGTGGGAGGAGAAAAGTGGCTAGATGACTTATGGGGCAGAGCAGATTTCAGGAGGGCAGCAGGATACATGACAGAAAGGGAAAGAGGTTTGATCCATTTAAATACAAATATACACATATTAAAATCTGTAGGTGTTCATTTAATATATATTCACTTAATCAATCATATATAAAATATATATATGTGAACATCCATAGTATATACTACATGAATGTATGTAGTATAATACATAATAGGATATACATTAACTAAACAGATACATGAATATGCGTGTGTATAGAACAATGAGACAGAGTTTCACGGATTTGCCTCTGAGGTTGTCTGGGGAGAAGAGGTAAAGGATGAGGGGTGCAAAGAGGCCAGCAGCGTATGTGGAACCACTAACCTGAGCGGATCCATTTCAGTCATCTATAAATTAGAGTTCCAAGTTTCCAAGTTAGATTTTTCTTGGATAAAAAAAAAAAAAAACAGTCTCCCATCCCTCACTACTTTTTAATCTGATTTTTTACTGCCTCCCCCCAAAAAGTACAGGCTAACTGTTTTTCATATAGATTGATCTTCACATGGCCCTTCCTTTCTTCCCTCTCATACGGTAAGCTGCGCCTATTCTCAATTCTATTTCTTTCCACCCACTAATTACTAAAAACTCATGCCCCATTCCTATATGAATCCCTTCCTAGAAACTCTAGTCTATAACTCTCTTTGTCTCTTTCCGTAACTCCTTTACCTCCTCCTGATTTTTCAATTAATGTCATGGGTTTCTGAAGATATTTTCCATGCTTTCTAATTCACTTTGATTTTTGAATTACCAGACTAAGGCCAGGATGGATAATCTCTAAGTATGAATGTCCCTTAGGTATGAACAACCACCAAACACAGCTAGGATCTTTTTCCCTATCCTGCTTCATTCAGCCAACCTGAGCTTTATCGACTTCATTTTGTATTTCACTTGAGACAACTCACTGTCCTGTTCCTGTACAGTCACCTGGAGCTGAAACAGGGAATTGTCCCTCCTTATACCTCACTGGTAGAGTTAAGAAAATTCCATGTCTCCTAATCTATTTGGCTGGATAAAATCAGAATACTTTTTTGGTCAATGTAGGGAGATATTCATATAAATGAGAGCTACAATCTAATATTTTAAATGCAGTGAAAGGTATAATATAATACAGCATCACAGAGGAAATATATCTAACAGCAAACAAAATGTATAAGAAATAAAAGTCATGTTCGAGTATGAGAAAAAAATGTAATAAAAAACTGGCAACTCTAACATCATAATCCATGAACATGTTGCAAATAGGCCTTTAAAAACTTCCTCATCCTCCTATAAACCCATATTCCCTTCAAAATCCATTTAATAGCTAAAACTACTATTCAGTTTAAAAATAGTATTCTGTTCTTCTACTTTCTTAAATACTAGATTGCCAGGACCTACAAATATTATAACAACTACTTTCTTCGGGCAGTTACCCATAACTCTTAAATAAAGTATCATTTTCCTCACTTTTCAGACAAGAAAACTGAGGGTCTAAGCGGCAACATAATTTGTACACAGTAATTAAATTGGCAGCGTAGACAGTCAAACTCAGTTCTGGCCAATTCTAAAGCCCAGATCCTCCCAAAGAGCCACTCTGACCAATTTAACTCAGAAGTTCGATGTATACGGTATTTCAGCTACACATCAGTTAAGAACACTTTCCTGAAACAGTCCAGTTGCCATATATTACATTCTTACTGTGGGAAAAGACCTTCTTAGTTTCACGGAACTGATTTTAAACTTGAACTATTAGAACTATCAGAACACAAGCAGTCTTAATTCTGAGACTACCTATATGAGTACATGTCTGAATTAAGTCAAGAGAAATGGGAAGATTTACTCTTGGTTATTAAATATGCTGTCATGTTTATACGAAGATGATACTGTGTGTACTTCTTGGCATGTACTCGGAGTTGTTTCACTAAAGTGATGATGACTTTTTTTTATTTTTTAAGACTATATATACTATGTCACTGTTTATGGAACCCCACATTCTTCTGTCTACTAACATGCAGAAACACCTACCCTCTTCCTTTGGATGGCTAATTTTTCCTCTCTGAATAAACTACAAGGTACTCATCCTCATTGAACTGTTTTAAAAGATATACCTAAACACGTTCATATCTTTCCAAAGATCTTTTATATAAAAAGAATAGGAAACATTCCTTCGAAGCCCTAAGAAGAAACGTTTTCCCCATTTAGAAATGCTACTTTTCAGTCTCCTGTTGAAAAAAGGAACTAAATCTTAGATGCAATAAAGTTCTATTCACTTTGAGTATTCATTATTATGGTGGTTTCTCTGCCTGATTGGTTAAAGAAGACAACACAATTTGTAATTGATTTTTTTTTACCACTAAATAACTAATTTTGTCTTCCAAAAAAAAGCTCTAGGGTTTATTAACTGTGCAATCACAATTTACTGAGGTCCTCTCATCAAATTAGCCCTGCAACAATGCAATTTTTCCTTTATTTTACTTCTATTTCAAGAAGGGCTTTCCACTATGGCTCTTATTAAGACAGACGGTCACTCTCCTCTAATTTAGGTGTTTTTCTCATGGCAACAATTCATTATTACAGCTGCAGAAATTTTAAAATCCAATTCTGGGTTTCCCTTTCCTTATTTCTTACAGCATTGTAAAATGTGTTATCTCCAAATTGTAGTAACCACAGATTCTTCAAAGGAATATGCTCTGCTGTTCTTTAGAAAAAGAAATTTCAATCTAGGAATAAATCCATTAAATTTCTGAGACTATTTGCTTGTTTATTTTATTTATTTATGTGTTTTACACTTAGGCTCTATAATAGCAAACTTCAATAAACTATAGTATTAAAATCTCCTTCTTTTTTTTTTTTTTTGAAAGTGCTCATTTTCTTTGGTAAGCCCAGCAAGATAAATTTACTATATTTTATCTTTTTCCATTTTACTTACAAGAGTATGGGATGCATAGACTCTCATCAATACCTATGTAAAAACTTGCTTCTACAGATTCAAATAAATAGTCTTTATCTAGTTCCTAGCGCACACCTTAACACTTGTCCCTCAAAGGAACAGCCAATATTCCAAACGCCAAATGACTGCGTGAATGGAAATCCAGAAATAGAGCCCTGAAGATCAATAGATGTGACTGAAAAAGCGTTTACATTCTCAGGGGTAGAGTTCAGAGTGTTTCTAAGTGGATCAGAGATATGATCCCTGGCCACTGTGAATGGAAAGGAAACTAGATGCCATCAGAGGGAGATGCAAGTACTAATGCGATGAGGTCATGTGGCAAAGAATAGAAGAGTCAAGGAATGAAATGCTGCCCTGAGGAATCTTAAAATAAGCTAGCTCGTACTTGCATCCCAACCCTCAGAAGAATGTGAAAAAGCAAAAGATGGAATTTCAGAGTTTAAAACCCTCAGAACTGAGGAGAAGTGTGAACTTTCACTTCTTGTGCCAATCAGCTGAAGTTACACTCTGAGTAGTTATAGAGTTATCTCAGCATGTTTTGTTAGGAATGTAATAAGTGAAAGATTGCTGACATTGGTCCAGTGTTGTGGATGGAGGCAAAATGCTGACTGTCCACGCTGAGAGGTATCCAGCAGAGGTGGCCCCGACACATGCTCTGACTGGACGTTTCTAAGAAGGTTGCTGAAGCACAAATTTCAGGACAAAATGCCTGGGAAATGGTCAACGTAGAGGGTTTTTGCACATGCTAGGCACAATGCAGCGGCCTTTTTTGCAGAGAGCAATTCAGCAGCCTGTCAATTAAAAGTCCTAAGGCTGACAGACCATGGACACCCACTTCTGACCTTGCTGGGCCATCAGGACAAGGAGGATAGAAAATGGCTGACAGCAGAAATCCCCCCAATGAAAGAAAATGAAATAAAACGATTTATAAAAGGAATTTCTCCATTCTGGTCTTCCTTGTAAATTCATTGTGCACCATTCTGTGCTTTCACTTAAGAAGGCAAATGGAGGTGCTGTCAGAAAAGAAAAAGGGCACTCATGCGGCTCTACTTTTAAAAAGTTCCACAAAAGCAGTTATTCACAGTTTTGTCATTTTTTTGTTTTCTTTCCCAACAATATTTCTCATTGGGTAGGACATCTCATATATCCATTGGCTTTGCTTTCTTGACAAAGCAATTCTCAATAAATCAAGAGTTAATTCTAGGTGAATTTATGTGAGCATATTTAAATCTAATAATTATTTTATTGTGTATAGAAAGCGGAGGAAAAGGATGCAAAGATCCATTTGCATTTACTTTAGGCTAGGGTTGAAAATATTGAAATCTTATATGGAGGTAGCCCAGCACACAGATTGATTCAAAGTCAATCTTGTCTCCATATCAAATGCTTGCAATAAAGTGAATGTGCTTCTTGAGGACTTGTGAATTGAGGGTAGGTGGGTTACAAAGCCTCTATCACCTTTTCCTTGTCAATGAATAGGCCTAAAATCATTTATTGAAATCCAACCTATGAAACCCATCTCCAAGCTATAAGTTGGGGATGCAAAAGTGAACACAATACAATCCCGACTTTATTCTTCAGGAGTTTGTGGTCCAGAGGGGAAGTCTTACACCTAACAGAGCGATTATGATATAATGAATTATATGATCCTATCACTGCTCCTGGTGGGCTGGAAATAACAAAATCAGGGCTCTACAGAGAATATTTACTCAGCAATTCCAGTGTATAGAAGAATGCACTCAGCCAGATACATGCCCTCACTGTCCCCACCCTGAAAGTGTTCCTTGTCGCCCAGTTGGACACGTGGATGCAACCACCTGAGACAGACAACCTGTGATATAAAAATCCAACCCACCTACGAGATTCTTGCCTTGACCAAATAAATAAGAACCTAGTATTTAAAATGAGTACACACACAAAATTTGTATGTATGTCTCTCCTACAGCACTGTTTCTCTTACATGTCTGTACCTAATATGCAAAATAGTCCATGTACTTCCCCCATCCCACCCCCAAACCTTAGAGTAATAACTTCTAGGGAAAAAGAAATAATAAAGAATGATTACACAATCTTATTTGGGCAAAAAGCTAACATATGGGTATCAAGGCCAAAAATATGGATTTCAAGATAAAACATATGGATGCCCATATGGGAAAAAAGGTTTCCTGGCCGGAAACTCTGCTGTTGCATTTTTTATGCCTATATGTATGGTACAGTTTTTCTCTTCTCCCGAACAACGCTGTCTGCCGACAGATTATAACGTTATAAATTCACATGCAAATTTTACAAAATGCTCCACTGTTATCATCTTTATTAGATTTTTTTATTCTCTTAATCCTTTTCATCACTTAATAGCTCAACAAGTAATGCATTTTTAGTAAAACGGTGAGGCTTATTACAATCAATCCTGTGGCTGATTCTTTCTTTGATGCTCAACTAATGAAACTCATTTTTCTCCAGAACCTCAGTGAGAAAATCCCTTCCTTCACATGCACTTGTGTGCATGGAGGAGTGCACACACATGTATACATGTACACACACACATGAGCAGACACAAACATGGAGCATGTCCGTGATAGGTGGTCCACTCAGAATCCTGAAGAATAAGCTTGCTGCTGTCTTGAGCAGCCACCCGAGCTTGGCAATAGCCATTTGCTTGTACTCATCAGTTCGTATCCTAGAGAGGACACGCACCATGGAGAGAGCTAAATGTGAATTCTCAATAAAGTTTCCATCTTAAGTCTCTTAGTACTTATTCATAGAGACCTTTTTCCTTTAGAGGGCAGAGGAAATAAAGATATCAAGAGAAAACAGGCGATTTCTAAGGAAAACAAATGCATCCTTAGTGCTGGGCCCACTTTTAAGCCAGCAGATTCTCTGTGAGCAGCTATTTAACACATTAACTGCCCTGTGAGTTGGATTTAACTCATGCTAATATTGAGCCCAGGGCCTCGTGAAATGTATGTAACTCGCACATTTCTTTACCTTCGGAGCTGCCTGAACTATTTTTCAAGTTGCATGTAACTCACACACAGAAAACAATAAAAAATAACAATTTTTTCATTTAATTAGAAAGGATCATTTTGTTTTCAAAGCTTTTATTCTATTTTCGTAATAAAACAGCATAGCATGGTCCCAAGGAAAAAAAAAATTTTTTCTAGTGTGGCAGTCAATGTGTTAAATTTAAAGTTATCATATAATTTACAGAAGAAGACAATCTATCATATAACGGAGAACTTTTAGTATGCCTCTTGCGGCATTCAGACTAGAACATAATTTTGAACTCTGGCTTTATGGTATGGTACTTCAGGGGCAAGTGTCCTATCAGGCGTGCCCACCCAGAGGGAGACCCTCTCACTGGACATCTGTTTATTCTGCAGTTTTGAAGGGTAAGGGGCATACTTTCTGATTTGGGGCCTTGGGAGCCCCAGAATTCTAGTAAGAGCATTGTCTTCTGTCCTAAAGGTTCCCTACAGGGTTTACACCTTACCTTTCCCAGGGGAGGGAAAACTAGCCCCTATTTAACAGAAATCGTATTATGGGGAGTTTAGCTGTGATAGCTAAAGCAATGAGGGAACATGTTCAGTTCCTTCTATTCTCTGTATGGAAGCAAAAGTGGATGCAGGGGGTTTGGAAGACCCCAGGTTATGCAAGTCGTTTCTGTGGGATTCTTCTTGAATCCATTTATACGGGTGGTATAGAAAGCAAAGAAAATGAGGAGAAATTAAATTCAGCGAGAGGACGAAGCAGTGGCAAGCTGATCTACAGCAATGAACACAGCACTGTCCTCACATACTTTAACGGCACTCAGCTATTACGGCAATTACAGCCAGCGCATCTGAATTATTTAACCGTCTTCTCCACCACCGCCCTGCCTGGTACCTCTAGAACCAGAATAAAAGCCCAACTCCTCCTCCCACTCCTTGTGCTCTTAATATATGATGGCCAGCCTTACCTCATTTTAAGGTGATTTTCTTCAAATAAAGGTTACCGGGATTGGTCATTAACCACATTCAGTTTCTGCCCGCAAGAATAAAGTCCAAATTCCTTAGCTGCACATTTAAGACTATTCACAGTCCGGTTCTAAGCTACCTACCCTTCCAAACGTCTTTTCTATGATTTCTTTTGATATCTACCAGACTCAACAAACTATTTGCTGTTTGTTGAATAAACAAATACGTATTCAGCTTTTAAGATTTTTTTTTCTTGCAGCCCTTGCTGCCTCGACTGCTCCCCCATCCATTTTCCTTCCTTTAACAGCATTTATTGAGCAAGCAGTTGGCCAGGTGGTATCACAGAGAATGGAAATATATTGGTGACCAAGCAGACGAAGTTCCCTGAATTCAGGGAGTTTACAATCACCCAAAATCTAAACCATCCTTTCAGCCTCAGTGATAATGTTCCCAATTCTGTATCAAATCATACTAACATTCTACAGTGTCTAATACAGTGCTAGGGCCCCATGGGCACACAGGAATAAATCTGAACTTTAAAAATATGAATAAAATAAACTTTAAAGATAAATCTTAAGGAATTGTGTTGCTATTAAAGAAATATTCAGCCCCTTCAGTCATTCAGTTGTGTGTGTCATTTGTCCTAGGCACTGTGTCTGGCAAGTAGTCAGTCACCAATATATCTTTGTTTAATTGTCAACATGAAAGGACACAGTTCCTTCCCTCAGGGAGCTTACAATCTTATAGAGATGATAAGATGTAAATGAACAGGCAGGAAATACATACTAAAATGCTTATTGGAAAAACAATGGCCAGGAAAATGACTATGCTTCAAAGCAAGAGAAATGCAGTTTATCTGTCTAGCGATTGCTCCTAAAAGGTGCATTTGAAGGAAGGCTGCTTTTATGATTACTTGGGGAATATAATGCACCCAACTGCAAGAATTAAAACTAATTTGAAATTATTTTCTAAATGCAATCTAATGTTTGATTCAATTAAAAGACATGCTCTGATTTGGAACTGAGTCAAAACAACATATTATTCAATGATTCTGGAAAAGCTTTTCCAAAATGCATGTTGGCTTGAATTTATGGAAATGTTGACCCCCTGACCTGGAACAGAAGCAAGTGATTTTCATTATGTTTATACTGTGGATTTTTCTCATCTCTAATCCTGGTTTGCCAAATTGAGTATTCTGTTCCGATTATAACCCGTGTTCTGCTTGACTGTGGATCATCCTGCAAAAGCTATAACTATGGGTCAGATCAGGAAAGTATGATCTGGCAGCGAATTTCATTTCACAGACTCAGAAACCAAAAGGTACCCTGTCTTTACAAAAAAAACAGATGCGTTAAAGCTAATGCTCAATTTCTCTCTTAAAAGTCTTTGGTCATAACTCCCAAGTCAGGTAATTTGTCCTGTAAATATTCCGAAAGAGTCTGAATCAACGAGACTAATGTAAAATGAACCAAGCCAGCCAGTTCATACGGCAGCCTGAGTGAATCATCTCTATTTACACAGTCCCTCAATCAAATGCTTGGGTAGAGTAGCTATGTTTATTTCTCCTGGTTGCATCTTATCTCTTTTTTAAGTTTGTTGTCTTTACAGAGCAACTAACAGCCTATAACTTAAAGGCTGTCCTCTTTTTCCTCCTAGCTAAGATTTTATTTTTAGAAAAAGATGAGGGGCCTAGGGACTGGGGAAGGAGGCAGTGGGGGGAGAGAGAAGGAGGAGAGCCATTACTTGCCAAACCAGCACATGTTCACCAGAGAACACGGTCAAGTGGTCAGGAGCAGAGCTGATGTTAATTAGCAATGAAATGAGGAATGAACCAGCATTAGCCCCAAGACTAATCAATGGGAAAATCACTCCAAGCAGCAGCTTATTGAAGTAGTATACAGCTGTTTATTTTTAGTCTGTTTTATCCTGATTCCACTCCATCCCCATTAATTAAAAAAAAAAAAAGATTTAAACTTGCTAAAATATATTTCTTTTCAAAGCCTGGTACAGCTCTGATTTGTGTATTTCTATTATAACTTCCTATATTTATTTCTTTCAATTATGAGGATGAACCATAAAAATTAGGTGGGTATGAACACCTGCCCCATACCAGAAATATACCTTCTGAAAAAAACATCTTTTAATAGATAGTCATACTAGTTTTATTTCATAAAACAGCATTACCTTTTTTTGAGACGTAAAACAGATTTAATATTTTGCTATTGACAGCAAATCAGACTCTTAATTGTTTTCCAGTGTGAGGGAAATTACTTAGAAAATATTGTAGTTTGTTTCTCACCTTAAAAAATATGACTGTCATCTATCTAAGAGCAAACTCATAAAGCCAATTAATTAAGACCTACTGATCTCTGGCGGTTTTTGATAGAAGGCACATCATGACATATAGAGGGATCCAAAACTAGAGGGCCAATTAAGGGGAAAAAAATCTTTGTCATTTTATCAGGATGGTAGCAAAAAACACGGTAGTGAGTTTAAACAGAGAATAAGCTCTACTTGAAAATTTCTTCTTCAGCTCTAATTGGAAGATAAAGTTTTCTTCCAGAGGATACAAATGTTCTTCTACCTTAGCAAGTTCCAGTAAACTAAAGGGACTTCTCAAATGAGCAAATCTTATGCACAATTCTAGAAACAAGCTTAGAGTCAACTTTTCTTTCTGATGATGGAGATGTTGCTGAAAGCACATACACTAACTACAGTCAGACAGACTTGAATTAAAACGTAAGTTGTGGGTGAAGAGAGGCAAGGACAAGGGAAAAAGGGAACCAAAAAGAGCTCTTCTCTTGTGCCTCCTTTTTCTCTTTCCCTCTTTCTACTTAATAATCTGACAAGCGGCTGCATTCTCCTCATCATACAGAAAAATTAGTGTTTGCAAAGTGTGTCCAAATGGAAAGCAGAACTTACCATAAAAACACAAACAATAACCTTCCTTGCTTTCTCTTTAACAAGAGATTCAAAATCCTAAGTAAAAAGTGAAGCGTCTCCTTTTACTCATTCTTCCACCAAGTCTGAGTATAAACACTGACTTTATTTATCCATTGTGGTCTCCAAAGGGTAAGAGTATAAAAACGATTCTTTTTTTATGTCACATCAAGACCAATGACATATATGCATATACTCTTCCAAAGTGCAAAGCTTTACTCATACATGAAAAAAAAAATAAAGCTCTAAAATTTCAACAGATCGATGCTTAGGTTCATTACTATTAATTGGGAAGAAAGAGGAGCTTGTGTTGCTGGAAGCATCTTCTGATAACATGGCCTGAGCATTGCAATTGAAGGCCACTGCAATTTTTCAAGCATATTTTTCAAAGAATGAAGCATTTTGAGAAAACAAAAACAAAAAATAAACAAACAACAACAAAAAAACAAACCCACTGCAAAATGCAAACCTGGGAGACAAGAGCACTCAGGTAATCCCCTTTATAGGTTGATTTGATAGCTCAAGGAAATCGAAACAAAGCACCAAGCACTAGAACACCAACAGCTGGTTGGGAAATTGCCACAGATTGTTAGGGGGAGCTGCAAACTAGAGATAGGCAATGAAAAGGTTAGAAATGATAGTTTAAAAAAGACAAATTACTCCAAAGACCATATTCTTTAAATCGTTGAAGCAAAACATGTTTATTCGATTTGTTTGTATGCCTATTACAAAAATGCTACTTTGGGATTCTAGGAACCCAGTCTGTCAATTTTTCAGTTTCTGCACTTTCATGGTTGCTTAGAGCTGTTTAATGCAAATACACTTCCAATAAGAGATTTCATGCCCCTAAATTACACCCAGTTAAAAGCGAATGAAAATGTAAGGTAAATAACTATAATCAGCCATATTATCTTTCTCCTGGCACCTCTCACTTTACAGGCATATTTAAAGACATCTCTGGGGTCCTATCCTTTTTAACAAGCAGCAGCGTATTTCCTGGAATATTACTTAAGATGCTGTGCAGTGAACATTACACAGGTTAAAATGTTACCTAGAGACCTAGAAAGAATTGCATCTGTTGCAGAGCCTTTTTTTTTTTGCCACATTTTGGAATGTCTGAGAAGATGAAAGGGCATTTGCTTGTGGAGGGGATGAAAAGAGATGAGAAGAGTTTAAGTTTGTCTTTTATTTTTAAGTTCATTGATCAGCCGTTGTGAAGAGCATAGAAGTTTGAAAAGTAACCCTGGGAAGAAATGAATGAGGAAGAAAAGAAATGTACAAATGAGAAGGACCCACTGGATTTTCCATACAAAGAAACTACCTCTGAGTAAAACCACTAAATTACACTTGGGGTTAGGGGGACATGAAATGCCACTGACCATTTGTGCCTTCGATAACCTATTTTTTGGGGGGATGGGCAGTGGTTTTTCAAACATCAGTGTGTCTAAGGATCACCTTGTGAAGTATTTAAAATGCAGAGTTCTGAGCCACCCTGAGAGATCTGGATTAAATAGATCAAGGAATCTGCATTTTTAACTAGCACTGCCAGTGAGCTTGTGGACTACACTGAGAACATGGCTCTATGCTGTTAACTGCACATATATCTTTAAGAAATGACAAATGCCATTTTAAACAGACTTTCAACCCATTCATATAGGCTTTCCCTGCAAAGTACACAGTTATGACTCATAATCAAGCCTCCTGGAATATAATTAGGAAGGGAGCAAAGGGAAGCAGGAGATTAGAAGAAGAATCAATAGATGTTTCAAATATGTGAAATAATCTTGTTCATCCAAAATATAGGGTGGTAGTGTTCTAACTGCCATCCCAGGGTTCAATTGCCTCAGTGCAATTTTAGGAAAACTGGTAATTATTTCTTTTGTGGGGGCCACAATTTCTGAAGAACCTGGTCATTTTAAAAAGTGAGATATCACCCGACTATTGACAGAGCAGCTACTAATTCAGTATTGCCATACCCAGATGGGCAGTGTGGCAGATGGGAAGAGGCAGCTGGGTCTAAGTACAGTCACCTTCTAACAGTGAGACCTGGGACAGAGTCTAACTCCTGGCACACAGTAGGTATTGCCCCTCTGCACAATGAATATATCCTAGGCAAAAGCAGATTTCTGCACAGTAAATATAAAACCACCACTTCAAAAATTAGGAGAGTGAAATGAAATCATAAAGATGGGACCTTACCATAGAACCTGGAACATGAGAAGTTCCAAAAAAAATCAGATAAATCTATTAGTCAAACCAAGCAACAGGACTTAAATTTCAGTGATTCAGTTTGTGTCATTAATTTCCCAATTCAATTAATGAGAGTTGCTATTCATTGTTAGTTGTTTAAGGAATCAGTAAGATGTGACAGTGGCATGTGAGACTCATTTCATATACTCTTAACTCAAGCCAAAACTACTATAGGAAGGTGCTACATTATGTTGTTACCCCATTGACTACATGAGGTAGTCAACAACTTTTAGACTCTGAAAGTGCATTTGGATTTAATGATTATTTAGCATTTGGAGTTTTTTCATAGAAACCAAGTTATAAATCGAGCCTAGGTTTCTAGGTGATTCTGCCAAAGACTATTTAACACCAAAATAAATGAACTATTGTTTTTATGACAAAACATGTGTATGGAGTACTAGGATGCATCTTCTACTGCTGTCCCAGGTAGAAAGGAAATCTCCTTAGTCAGGCAGTAGAAAAAGCTACTCAGTCCTGGCATCTTCAGCTCAATACACTCCCACTAACTCAAGCATCTCAGGAGTGGAAAAGCACGTTCTCTCCTCTGTCAGGATCCTGGGTCACAGGTAGGGCTTCTAAGGGTCTCCAGAGAAGGAGGGTGCAAAAGAGTGATCATCTGTGTATATGTTGTTAATTTCCTTTTTACAAAAACATCTGGGATGCTTTCAGGAGATGAATGGTTAAAGCTTTACAGATAACAGCAATAAAGTTCCAGAGCTTAGTACCAAAGACATGAATTATCACCTGGATTTTGTTTCCATATTAGTACTTAACCAGTTGCATTTATAGTAGTTACTGGGACACACTGAATTTATCCATTGAATAAATATTCTTATTAGTGCTCAATTTTATACACAACATCCACAGTGTTTATATTCTTCAATATCATTGAGAAGTGACTTAAAAGAAATGAGTTCATGGCATTACTTCTGATCCTTCAGCCACTACTTTTATCCTCGAAAACAAAGGCTTTGAAACAGGCTCAAAGGCAGTGGGCTGTCTGTATAGGGCCACTAAAGATCAGAGAAAGAGATGCGGAGTTTAGGCTTTGCAATTCTAGAAAACCTAGGAGATGATTTTGGAATTTCTCCTGGAATAGAATGTCTTCTTACGTTCCTTTCTGACTTCAATGTGTGAACACCTGAAGGGAATTACAGCCGTGATGAAAGTTGTAGGGGCTCTGCGTAAGCTCTCTTTCAGTGTGTTTTATTCCCCAACCGAGTATAATGATGCAGTTACAAACCTCGCACGGCATATACAGAAGCTATCAGAGATACTCAGATGATGCTAACTTTGATGTGCTGATGGAGGAAGATGGGGAAAGTTTGGCTAAAGCCCAAATAAAAGGTGGATGGTGAAAGCAGCAGAAGCCAATCGACCCATCCAGAAGGTGGGTCTGGCAGGTGCCGGTAGCTGCAGTGGCCCAAAACGTAGCTGGAATACCTGCCAAGTCTCTGAATGTAAACGCCATGACCCACTACTTCATCTACTGGGTTGTGTCTGATGCCTACAGCTTGTATACCAGAGTCACTCATTGCACAGCAGAATACACTAGACAGGTGTTTCCCTTCATCTCCTTGCTTCTGTAAATTCAACAGTTTTGTCCTCTCTAAATGCTATCATAAAGCTGCTTAAGAAATCCAAATTAGCTTTTTTACCCTTCAGACTCAGGAGCTTTTATAAACTCATTATGAAAGATTTAAATAATAAGGCATGGGATATCCCATAAATAAGCATTTGTTGCACTTACTATAGACTTCAATGGTCAGCAGCTACAGGGGAGAGTCAAAGAAGATGAGTTAGGTTATCTCAAATAATGTGCCAGTGCCTCTGGCACAAAGCACATGTACCACAAAGCACAAATTTGGAATTTCAGAGCTTTGCCAAAGACAAAAGAAAAACTCTAAATATTCAGGTTTAATACAGCATGCTTACTGTTTCTCCAGAAGGGTGGAGGAAGATATTGCCCACTCATGTTGGTGTTCTGACTGCTGACATTGGAAAGCTCCAAGAATAAAGCAGTAAGGGGAACAATGCTCCCGGAAGCAGTTAAAGAATTGAGCAAAATTATATCTGGAGTGTGGATGCATGTGTGTGTGTGTGTGTATGTGTGTGTGTGTGTGCACGCACACGCACACATGTGTGTGTATATTTGGTCTGCTTTGGGGGGAAAATATTTGACCTACTGTATAAATTTTATCCTAAGCCACACACCACATTATCTCAAACTTTTATATGAAGAGTTAGTCTTATGTTTTATCTCTTGGTCCCAAATCATAAGGACCTTGACACTTTAAGGAGTGGACCAAGGGTAGATTATATAATAAAATTTTAAATCACGGCAGCTTGATCCCCTTTAGTTACACTAAGGGCTCACAGGTAATCATAATACATTTACTATATCTGTATCTTTAAATTGCAAAGTGTACACTGGAGAGAACTCCAGGACATGTAACCATATCCAGTTCTCGTGAATCTCAGATAATGACTATGAAGAGAAATAGCAGAAGTTAGAAGTGCACTAAGGGTGTCACATTGCCAAGTGAAAGAAGCCGGTAGAATATTCTTGCAGGGAGCCCAAATTTCTCACTAGCTCCCAGCTGTCAAACCAGAGGAAACTAAGGCTAGACTATGCGAAGCATTTCCAGGACCATTGTTGCTGGGGTTTGCTTTTGAATCCTGTGATTATGTATCTATGTTAGGAAAACAAGATTGGAATTGAAAAAGTACATGAAGGTAGGCTGGGAGAGCCAAAAAAAAAAAAAATGCATCTGCCTTATTGTGCATAGATGGTGGTAGGTAGGGGGTGGGTGTAGAACTAGAGTCAGAAGCCAGAAAAGCCCTTGGGAGCTTATGTGGTCCTCCAAGCAAAGTTATATTCAATCCACCTACAGAGTATTAATTCCCCTTCCTCAACTGCCTGACATATAGGGTACTGTATCTGGTTCCAAGAGAGTCTTCTCAATATATAACTCAAGGTATCCCTAATGCTTCTAAAATTTGACTACGTTCTCTTTAGCAGTATAGCTGTATTCCCAAAGAATAATCAGAGACAAAGTGTCTATCAATACTTCTTTTTATACCTAAAGTCTATCAGCATGATCTTCACAAGACTTATCTCCCAACTGCTACTTCTTAAACTTCAAATTTCTGACTTACCTCTTCATTCACTGTATCAGTCTTATATTGTGGTCCAGGATGGTCTTGACCTTGAAAATAATGATAATCATTTCTGCCTCCATGAGAAAAGAGAGGGGAGAAACCACTGAGTTTTCTCTGCCCATCCTCCCTTGCATCTGCCCACACACCCCTCAGCCCTGGACCTATTCCTAACACCTTCTAGAACTTAGTAGTGAGATCATGAATATTCCCATCTCTTCTGAGACTTCCACCAGCTAAAGAAGCATGAGAGCTTTTGAAATGGTTCTGTGGCTCCATATTGAACACAGTACTAACGGCCAAAGCAATACTCAATACAAAGGCCACTCTGTCCCGTGGAACGTGCTGACATAGTACATGACTACGTGTATGGCACTGGATCTGCTGGATCTGCCTGCCTTTTTAGTGATGGTTCTCTACTGTTGACACATTTGGCTTGTGGTCCACAGTGATCGCTGGCCAACTGAACTTCTTTCTGCTTCCACGTTCCCTTTGTCGAAACAGTACAAAACTGCCTTTGTTTCATCCAGCATTTATGAATGGGCTTTGTGTGAGGAGCATAGTGCTGGGGTTGCTTTCATAGCCTGATTTTAAGGGATTACTCATGCATAATTGTATGCACGTGTTTGTTTGCATATTTATGTGTATGTGTATGCATATTTCTCTGAGCTTTGTGAAACATACCTGGAAGTGTGTGCATTCTTTCTCTCTTAGACTATTGTGAATCCAAGGCCCATGTCATCTAGCATACATCACCAGTGGTACATAATGCTGCACTGTGGCGAAGCCCTGTCACAGGAAATATCTACAGGAGACATTACCCAGCACATAATTCTTCATGGAGTGCTTTTGTGAAAGACAATGACTTCTGCAGCACCAGGCCAATCTCTTTTTTAAGCTAAAAGGCACTTAGGCAAAGAGATGCATGTGTGTTTGTGTGCTGGAAGCTGTATGTGCATATGTGTGTGTGGTTGTATATGAGTGTCTGTGCATGTGTACGGGGGAACTACGGAAGAAAGAATGGAAAGAACAAGATTATAGGTCTCGGGCGATCTGATTGGTGAGTTGTAAGGAATGGAGGGAGTGAGCATGATTCGCAGAGGGAACAGCAGGCAGTAGAACCCTGTACAGCTGGTCCCTGCTGGCCTATATACTCAGGGGATAGACTGAACCTCATTTGGAGAAATACACAGAGGCTCAGAAGAGAAAAATCCACCGTGAAGAGTAAGAAGGGCCTTGGGGAATTGAGGATGAGGACAGTGGATGTCCTGGTTAAACTAAATGCCACTCACACACCACCATCTCAACCAAACATTCTCCGCAGCTCTGGAAGCATGCTATCAGTACCAATCATTATTTGCTAAAAAGACAAGCGGTAACTCTACACAGGATCTAAGCATGTTCTTGCTTGGGCAGTTGAGTGTGTGTCTCAAGGAGAGCACACAGCCCAGAGCACAAGGACAGGAGGCAGTGGAACCCGAAGCAAAGAGCCAGGGTTCAAATCTCCACTTGGAGCACATTACCAAACCTCATGATAGTTCAGTTTCCTTACTGCAAAACAAGGATAGTGATCGTGCCTACCTCGCAGGGTTCCTATAAGTATTAAAGAAGATTTTGAAAAAGCCCCTGGCACAAAGTAGGGAGGATTTAGTAAGTAATAACTCTCATGAAGACACAACAGAGGGCTACAAGTCATAGTACAGTATTTATTGCAGATGCAATCACTACTGCTCTCGGTGGGTAGATTCAATTTCTTAATTCTCTAAACAAGACAAACAGTCCCTCTCGTGAATGACATACTGCAACTTACATTTCTAAAATAATTCAGACGGCTCTACTTACGGATGAGATGGTTCTGTCAGAGACAAGTAGCTTCATCAAACTCTCTGTTACACTTCAAAGTTTATGGGATATTCTGGATATTCTGGTAAATGTAGTGTGAGATTGTTAAAATTAAACAAAGTCATTAAAAAGCATACTTAGTGTCTGTTATAAACAGGCTTCTTTTCTCCTAAAGATACTTTTCCCCTCTTCTTATCTCTCTTTACTGCTGGGAACTGCTGAGCTTAACAAAGTAAACTTGGCTTTACTTATCAGAGTGAGCTCAGGAAGCCCTAAGAGGAGAGCAGCCCAAACCCCAGAGATGCGATGCTCAACAAGAAGCCCAGAAGACAGCTTAATGCCAACCACTCCTCAGCTGCTGCGTGATCATTAGGCAAGCTTGGATCTTCGAAACACAAATGGGTCATCTGCATTGTACATGGCTGCAAAGCCCCACCATTGCCTGGAAGTTTACTACAAGACATTCTGGGGCTCTAAGCGGTTTCTGCGATCTTAGCACTGAGCGGAGATATGAAGCAAACACGTAACAGAATGCTACCCTCTTCTGAACTGCTCAAGGAAAATTCCTCACCCAAAATGAGATTAAGGGCCCAGTGCAGATAACTGCCTGTGACATCCTTTCAATGCCAGCCAACACAAATAGCATTTTATTTCATTCAAACTAAAATCGTTTCAGAATTCTTGTGAAAGTCCAATAGAGGCTGAATTTTTCTTCATACTATATATAAAGCAAGATTAGCCAAGCATATTAAAGATCCAAGGGATACTACAGGGAGAGTTACTTCAATGAACTTTTAAGGTTTTCAACACGCCGTCTGCAAACAGATACTCATGGCTGTCTGTCACACACACAATGCATTGTCACTCCTTACTTAGGGCGACAAGAGCTGAATGCAAGCAGGTCTCCGTTTACCTGCCAACTCCAAGTCCAGACACCCCTTCGATCACTAGCCTCCAGTTGTCTCGCTCTTTTTTTCTATTCCTTGAACCTAGCCGGGCTCATTCCCACCTCAAGGCCTTTGCATTTGCTCTTCCATCTGCCAAAAACATCCCACCCTCAAACCTTCAGGGATCAGCTCCTTCTCTCATCATCCAGTGCTCAGCTCAAGGGTCACCCCTTAGAGTGCAAGCCTTCTATGACTGTCAGGCTGTTCCCTACCATGTTATTCTCTTCCTAACGCTTACTGCCCACTGGAATCCCACATGGTCTTCTTTGTATACTTAATAACGGAACACCTCCATTGGACTTTCAGGTCTGTGAGAGCTTGGATGCTGTTTGTCTCACCGTCACCACTGTAGCCTCAGCATTGGGAGCAGTGCTTGGAAATTAGTAGACTCCCAACAAATATTTATTTATTAAAGGGAAATTAATTATGACACATCTACTATATTTTTTCAAGAAGTGTCTGAAAGACTCATGTTTAGAAACAATTTGAGCATAACCACGTTATGTTCTAGAGAGTAATAAAACATCATACTTTCTTAATCTTCATATTTCAAACATTTTCCCTAGTTTGAACTCACTGTCTCTCTACCTTTCTGTTGTACATGCACTCCATTCCATTTGATTTACACAAACTGAGAGGGAAAAACTGTCAAATGCTAGATAAATATCAGAAACTACAATCCAGAGTGTTGCTGACAGTTTCACATCCTTAGCATCATTGTGAAGCAGCAGAATACTCGCCTGGAAAAGTCTCAGCCTCCAGTCTGAAGCGGAGAGAGAGGCACCATCATGACATGGACTCACCCAGCCCACGCAATCCTGCAGCATCTTTGGTCTACTTGGGCCTTTGTTCATTGCAGACATGGTCAGGAAACTACTGCTTGAATTGGACGACAAAGCCCTCCTGTGGCTCCATTGGAGGATGTGCTCTGCCTTGTCCCACCCTCCCTACTGGCCAACTTTCCTCAACAGCTTCATGAACTAAGACACATTCACACCCTGAAACAAAAGACGCACATTCTGAAAATATGCTTCTCATAATGAAGAGATTAATGTCACCCATGAGTTATCAACCTGAATGACGATGACACCCTAGGACCTGGGACCCAGCACCTAGGAGAGAGAAGGTAAGGAAAGAAGCCAGAAATTTCTGCAACCTGTGTTACGTTACCCATGACCAAGTGACTGGTATAAAACTTCTCTTTCCCTCTGTCTTAAAAAAGTAGCTAAACATATCTTTTTTCTTTTTATTTTTGTACATTTGGAGATAAAGATCATGTTTCTAAAGAAAGAATTGAGATAAAGTGCTAAGCATGGATTCATTCATAGCACCCAGAAATACCTCTAAATGTTTTTGTATACATTTATAATTGCATATGTGCATATATTTGTGTATGTGAGTGTGTGCACACGGTGGGGAGTGGACATGTGCGCTTATTTGGAACACTGAAAAAGTTGGGTAGGACCTGTCACATCGGGAGGATCTCCAAGAGCTGGAACATTCTGAGTAGGTAATACTCCTTGTTGTAAACTGCTCATGCAGCAGGACCGAGGAAAAGGCATTGCCTGGCCACCGGCTGTTACTAACTCTGGGAAAATGAAAATACAGCATCTCTGCACCTGTTCACCTGATGGTGAAGGAAGGAAAAGCCATTACCGAGTGACAGGAGACAAAAAACCAAAATCCACTTCAGCAACTCATCCCACTGCTGGTGATTAATCTCACACTCCCACAGCCTGATGCACATTAACCAGATAATTAATAATTTCTTTAGGGATTCCGGCTCGGCAACTGTTTTATCAACCTGCACGGCATTAGGAGGGGGATGCTGCATTTGTGATCAAACGTCTGGAACCAGGAAAAGGACTGTAGATGAACAGTGAGGGCTTTGCAGCAATTTGTGAGCCTATTTCAAAATGAACAAGTATGATGTGGGCAATTCTGTCTAATTTTTTATTACTTCTGTTGGCCAACCTGAACAGCCAAGAAATAGCACCTTCCTTATACCCCCATAACCCCCACCACGAGTAGATATCTCAGAAACGTGGGATCACGTGTGTTTCATTACCATGTATACAAAATAAAATATATCAGACATATCTAAACTCTGGAAATGCATTTTTTTAAAGAGAGCATAATCAGAAACCTCCGCACACCTCCACGAAAATCAAAAGTTAAAAGAAATGTTTGATCAGAATAATGCTGGTTGATGTTTTTCTTGTTCTTGCTGGCTCGAATTCACATCCCTCTAAAGGAAGGAGGCACAAGGCATCAAGATCATCCTTTCTGAGTCCCCTGTGTGAATGTACCCTTCTCTCCTGCTAACGCTTGCTACGCAGGGAGAAGCCCAAATCTCTTATATATATATACATATATATATATATATTTATAAAGATTTTAAGGCTGTAAATAAAATCCCAAGAAGCATAATAAATCATAAGCAATGCTATTAAAAAGGCTCCCCATTAAAATTCCAACTCATTCATGTTCTCTCCTAATGAGAAAAACACTACATTGAAAATATTGTTATAAATTTCTCTCAACTGTGTCCAGAATGTTATTTGGATGGAAAAGAAACATCCTTGTCAGAAATCACAGTAGACTTGGAGGGCAGAAGACCGGGTGTGAGGCCTGCCACAGTCGTACTGTGTTCTGGTATCACGTCCTACAGCTTTCCTGAGGGATGCCATCGTAGGCAGCCACACAACACTCTGCAGGCGCTTTGCACGGGAGTGTTCATCAGGATGGCCTGCAACCACAGAGCATGTCCACCTGATGTGGATCTGAAGGAGAAATTTTCCTCAAACTTCAGGACTGGGATAACCCAGGCTTTTCCTAAGTGTGGATTATACAGACAAGGCAGAATTTAGGGCTGAGAATGTTTGAGCAGGGAAGAAGCTTACAGCCAAATCAATTGTCTGTTTCTAGCAAATTTGCAGGATCATTAGTGTAGGTGTATCCTCATAACACACACCCAAATTTAACCTTGCTAGGAAAGCCTGCTTTTTTTTTTTTTTCCCATCCTGACTTCAGAGGTTTTTAGACTGTCTCGTATGTCTTTATGAGAGTCGCCTCAAGTCATCTTAAAATAAAGTAAGATAACAAATTAGATGGAACAAAGAAAGATGAACTGTAAAATCTTGGGCAAAACACAAGATCACATAACACATTAAAGCTGGAAGGACTTGGGACTTACCTAATCTTGCTAGGCACTCTCTAGGTGCAAGGCAGTGTGCCATAGGGTATACACCCCCTGAAAAAGAACATGGAGCATTCCTCATAGCATGGATTTTACTCTCTGATTTGGGTATGGGGAATAATTCTTTTCATATTAAAACATGCATGATGGAGTAGAATGCACATTTCACATGCACACTAAAGCTGAAGCAGAGACCTAGAAAAACAAATGTTTTGATTGCTACTTGTTGTTTTATGCCAGATCCTCACAAATCATACATACATGTTCTTTGACCTCTACTTTTGGTGTACATGGTGAAAACTCTGAGAAACATTCAACCAGATCACATTACAGATAAGGAAAATGAGGTCCAGTGCTTCGACCTTGCTGAGCCTTAGCTCCTCATCTCTAAAATGAAGGTAATAATAAATATTTCATTGGCTACCATGAAGATCCAATAAGATAACATATATGGGAATACCATAATCTATAAAGCAGTGATATCAAGAACACATGCAATCAGATTCACAAAATTCCAGTTTTCACTAAGAACTCTGCAGCCCTCCCCTGTCTAAGAAAGTAAGAGGACAAGGAATCATCTGGTAGTATGAGCTGTTACATCACAACACTACGGAGAATACCCAGTTCCCATAAGGCAAAACCAGGTTGGAAAGAACCAATACTTCCCAGACCAAGAACAATGCCTATAATAGATTTTTTTTTTTTTTGGCTTCATAAACTTAAAGAGGTAATCTCAATCATAAACATCCTATTTCCTCATTAAAACCAATAGAGTAATAATAATAACTTTACAGTGTTGTCATGAGGAATGAGTTAATATGAATAAAAGAAGACTTAAATTACAAAGCACTAAAAACGCATTAGTTACTATCTATTATTATATTATTACATGAAAATGCAAAAGCTCTACTGAAACACACACACACACACACACACATTGTAGGTTTTTCTCTCTCCCACCTGGCTTACTTCCAAAGCAAACTAAACCAAGATCCTTACAAACTAGAAACAGTATTTTAAAATAACTACACACCACCTCAGCCACTAATTATTTTTAGGATTTTACTATATGCAGCTAATTGAAAATGTTCAGTCCTTTTCATTCATTAGTTTTATTATAAGCACTCCAATGAATTAAAGAAAAATCCATCATCACCACCTTCCTTGAAACTTTCAGTGTATTGTCACAGAGGCCTTGACCTTACAAAAGCAATTCACATTAATTCAGCACAAGTCACAGGACTGGACAGAGGATGAAAATTTGGCATTTCTAATAAATAGGACATCATTGAACAAGTTTGACAGAAGGCTATTATACTCTTGATGTCAGGAAATGGGGCGGACAATGCTTTCCTTGTTATGGTGAGGTGCATTATACATCACAGACTCTACGGAGACTCTATTGACCTGAAGCAAACCAAATGTGTGAAGTGAAGCACTCCATAATAGGATTGTTACTTTATTAAAAACTCACCTATGCACATGATAAGAATTGAGCCCTGAAAAAGATGAATTACAAAGATCACTACTAAGAAAACTGAGACTGTAGGCATGTCTACGTTAAGAAGCAAGTACTTAAGCATGGTAACTATATACTTCAACATAAATGTAGATCTATACATCTGTTGCTTCTGTTTATTAGTAGTAAGCATTTATTGAATAATTTTTCAGTATAATGTACCTTATACACATTTATTCAGCATTCACTGAATAAATATACATCATCTTATGTAGTAAGTCTTTTTATCATTTTACAGTTGCAAAAAAAAAAAAAAAAAAAAAAGCCAGGCTTGGAAGAAAGTACATTAAAGTTGAAAACTTATGTTCACACAAAAACCTTCATGCCACAAAAGCCTGCACACAGATGTTTAAAGCAGCTTTATTCATATTTACCAAAACCTGGAAGCAACCAAGATGTCCTTCAGTAGGTGAATGCATAAATAAATTCTGGTACATCCAACAATGGAATATTATTTAGTACTAAAAGGACATCTGTACTGAACACATACAGACTTTTTTCCTTGTCATTATTACCTAAACAAAACAGTATAACAATGATACAGCATTTACATTGTAGTAGGTATTATAAGTAATCAAGACATGATTTAAAGTATATGGGAGGATGTGCATAGGTTATATGCAAATACTACACCATTTCATATAGGAGACTTGAGCATCCACGGATTTTGATATCCATAGTGGGGGTGTCCTGGAACAAATCCTTCACGGATACCAAAGAACAATCAGATATTCGTCATTTATCTTTATTTTTCCAATTATGCCAAAAAAGTAACAGAACATTATGTTGAATAATTAGAGTTTTTTAAAAACATGTCATTATTGCTCTACACAGTCAGTGGATTATGGCTTTGAAGCCTGGAGACCTGGGTCCAAGCATTACTGCAGTACTTTTTCCAAGCTTACCACTCTGTGGCCCTCGACAATTTCTCAAGCATGCTGAGTCTGTTTCCAATTTCTAAGATGAGAATAAAAATATCTTCTCTGTCTACCTCAAAGGGTGGTTATGAATATAAAATGATATAGTGCATGTGATAAGCACTTTACAATGTATAAAACTCTATATGCTGTAAGTCATTGTTATTAATGATAATTATAAACCTTGAGGAAGCCTGAGAAATTAGCTATCATTATAATTAAAGCAGCAGTTGCACAGTTTTTACCCCTTTCTGACTTTGAAAGAGCCACAGTTATATCTAAAAGAATTAAGATAAGGAGAGAAAATTGAAAATCAATGCATTTTATTTCTATATTAATAACGGCAAACTACACTGCTAAAAATGACAACATGCAAAGCACCAGAAAAGTTTTTTCCAGTAGGTCTGGGTCAAGAAAATCTATTTCAAGTTCTTAAAAATCATTTAAGTCTCTTCCTCCTTTTTTTTTTTTAACTTTACACTATCTTCCTGTATTGCTATTTTCATGAGCTCTGCTGTCATCAGAAAATAAAGTGAATTTGTTGGCAGACAGAAGTTTGGGTTCTAATCTCGGCTCTGACACAGAGGATTAATAAACAAATATTTGTAATGTTTCCTGAAGAGGAAAATTCTGGGTGTTTTTTTTTTAATTAGTATTAGCGGCATATCCATATGTTTACTTGGCCTCAGCATAGTATTGCATATTTAAATTGAATATTATATGAGCTTCATTACACAAATGAAATAAAATGTTACTTACAAAAATCCTTACTCTTTTCCCACTGTAATTTGAACACATTGCTAAGACGTTATTTTTCAAGCCATTAGTGGCCCTCCAATTTTCCAAAACTTTCAGCTTTTCTCAGAAGCAGTGCTCACGTAAAATGTCTCAGTATGAAAAAGGGCTTTGACCATGTAAACATGTCTAATTGTCAGCCAAAATTACTAAAAAAACCAGAATTATACAATTTTCAAAAGGGCTCACTTAACTAGCAGCGCCAATGGATTGTTCTCATATAGATTAACCCCTTAATACTTCCTTGGCCAAGCCAGAAGGGTGCCCCATGCCAGTGTTCCTGGGACTCAACATAACAGTCTGGCAGTGGTGCCCTATGGCAGTCTAGCAAGTACTGGCCACTAGAACCACTGTCTGGTGGGAGAACACAACGATTCAACGGATAGACAGGCAACAGGGAACACACCCTTCACCTCTTTCCCTACCCCATCCAGAAGTCTCAGGCTCTGAGAAAATGTTCATAAGGCAGATTTGTTTTCAAATACGTTTCCCAGACCTTTATTCAAAGATCCAAATACAAGCTGATGAAACTGGAGGGAGAACAGCAGTAGTCACCAGCATGTGCAAAAGTATGGACATGATTTCCAAATTTCTCCCTCAAATTCCCATCGGCAAACATGGAGGGGCCAGAATCTCCACCATTTGCTTGGTTTCTCTTGGTGTGACTGCTGGAAACTGCCATACCTCCTCACAGTGCTAAGTACAGTGGGCATCCTGTGGTTGCTGATTACTCCAGAAGCTCCTGACCCACCACTGTGCACGGCTACTTGATAAAGACAGAGAAGATAAAGCAGCAAGGTCACCACTATTCTGCTTCTGAAGGGCTGCCCAAGAGTCAGGTTGCTCCTTATCTCTCACATCCCTTGCTTTGCTTCAAAGAGATCAAATAATTTCTACTCACGGTGGATAACAGACTTGAAACCTAAGGCATGAAACTATAAGAATTCTAGAAGAAAATGTTGGAAAAACTCTTACAGACATTGGCCTAGGCAAAGAATTTATGAAAAAGACCCCAGAGGCAATCACAGCAACAACAAAAATAAATAAATGGGACCTGATCAAATTAAAAAGCCTCTGCACAGCCAAGGAAACAATAACGAGAGCAAACAAACAACCTACAGAATGGGAGAAAATATTTGCATGCTATACATCCTACAAAGGGCTGATGACTAGAATCCATATAGAGCTCAGGAAAATCTGCAAGAAAAAATCAAACAACTTCATTAAAATGTAGGCAAAGGACATGAACAGAGACTTTTCAAAAGAAGATAGACTAATGGCCAACAAATATATGAAAAAATGCTCAACATCTCTAATCATCAGGGAAATGCAAATCAAAATCACAATGAAATATCACTTAACTGCAGTGAGAATGGCCTTTATCAAAAAGTCCCAAAACAGTAAATGTTCGCATGGATCCGGAGAGACAGGAACACTCATACACTGCTGGTGGGACTGCAAACTAGTACAACCTCTGTGGAAAGTAATATGGAGATACCTCAAAATGCTACAAGTAGAACTACCATTTGATCCAGCAATCCCATTACTGGGCATCTACCCAAAGGAACAAAAGACATTCTATAAAAAAGACATCTGCACTAGAATGTTTATAGTAGCACAATTCACAATTGGAAAGATGTGGAAACAACCCAAGTGTCCATCAATAAATGAGTGGATTAATAAAATGTGGTATATGTATACCATGGAGTTCTACACAGCCACAAAAAACAATGGTGATCTAGCACCTCTTGTATTATCCAGGGTACGGATGGAGCCCATTCTACTAAGTGAAGTATCACAAGAATGGAAAAACAAGCACCACATGTACTCACCATCAAATTGGTATTAACTGATCAACACTTATGTGCACATATAGTAATAACTAACATTCATCTGGTGTCGGCCAGGTGGGAGGAGGGAGGAGGGGATGGGTATATTCACACCTAATGGGTGTGATGTGCACCGTCTGAGGGTCGGACACGCTTGAAGTTCTGACTCGGGTGAGGCAAAGGCAATATACGTAACCTAAACATTTGTACCCCCAGAATATGCTGATATAAAAAATAAAAATTTCTACAACTTAGAAAACCTTTGCAGAAAACAATCACACATTCTACTATCCTTAAGGAGGTTGCAGAAGGGGCAGAGAGGAAGGAGGGAGAAAAGTGCCCTTTCAACATGCAGATTGCACTAGTACAAAAGTCAGTCAATCCTCCAACTCCGGACAGCCAATATAGGTTTAAAAAAAAAAAAAAAACAAGACAAAACCCTGGAAATGGGCACTCGATGACAAAGAGAAATGTAAACCGCTGTCATGGTACCACGGACGCAGGATACAGGAGCACGTCTACTAGAAAGCGTCTCCAAAGGAGGATTGGAAAAAGACCACCGTTAAGTCATACCCGGGTAATTCTGAGAAAAGAACCCAGTCATGGCTATTTCGACAAATCAGGAGCTTTCTGTGTGGACTAGGAGTGCTGATGGTATCATAATATCCCACTTCACACACACACTACCCCACACGCTTCCAAAGGAAACAGCCGGGGGCAGTACCCTCCTTGGTATGCAGCACAACAGTTCACGTTCAAACTCTAGGAAACCTTGTGAACTATTCGTCAGGGGAGGAAGATGGCTATTGTCCTTTATATCATACTTTTATGAACTTTTAGTCATTTGTGATTCTCTTTCTCTACCACTGTGTGTGTATGTGTGTGTGTACATGTGCCCACCCCCTTTCCCTTTCAGCCCCAATTCAAGCATTAACCTTTGATGTAACATCTTTGCTCCTCATCAGAATGGAAAGAATGAGCTTCAGAGAAGCAATTGAGTTGAGAGAATAAAAAAGATGACATCACTTCAAACGTGGACTTGCCAGGAAATTATGCTTTCAAGTGTTCCCCTGTGTTATCAGCCAGGGACCCTCAGCTCTCCCTGACCGCTGCACGCTGCCCCTGTTTCATATCTTTTGATCACCATTTGTTTCATGTCACCGTGCATCACACTCCCTGTGTGTATGTGTGTGTTGCACTTGTGTACTTTTTAAAGTTCCTGTCAGTGTTCACTTTAAAAACTCCGAAGTGAAAGAAGTCATTCATTAGCATCAGTTATTAGTTTGATAATTCTAAATAAAGTCAATACAAACATTTACATGACATCTGCCCAGGAAGAGGACCAGAAATGAGGATTTTTGGACACCTGCTCATGTTCTTTCTGATACAGCCCGGCAAAGTACACACAGCAAGAAAGCCCTGGGGATGGGTCCAACACCACTGGTATGTTTTTCTTTTCCTCTAAAGTACAAAGGAAAATGTCTTCTTTTTATTTTTCAGAATTTATGCATGTCAGAGGCAGACCATTTTGAGAAGTGTTCAGATATTACTGGATTCCATTCCTCGACTCTCCACCTCTATCTCATGAGCAAAGACAGAGAAAAAATACACATTAGAGTCAGAGTGACCCTGGTTTAAATCTTACTCAACCACTGCTTTGGTCTTCTTTTTCTATGTAAATAACCACCCAAATAACCACCCAACCAACCGCTCCATGGCTATAAACAACCTCCACTGTATTTATTCATGAGGCTACAAACTGGGCTGGGCTCAGCTGGACCGTTCTTCTGTTGCTCTTATTGGAGGCTGCAAGCACCTGGCAGGGTGGCTCGGAAGTGGGTTCAGCTGGGATGAGGGACTAGCTGGATCAATCTATCTTTCTTTATCTCTCTTTTTCTCCCTCCCCACCATAGGAATCTCAGGGTCTCTCTCTTTCCCTGTGTCTTTCACTACAGGACTTCAGCACATGGTCTCTCCAGCAGGGTAACTAGACTTTTTACTAGGTAACTCCGGGCTTTCAAGACTACAAAGTGAAAGCTGCCAGGCCTGCTTAACATTTTGGTCTGGAACTGAAACAGTATCATTTCTGCCACCATCTATTGGTTAAATCGACCCTCAGGGCCAGCTCAGATTTAGGGGTAGTAACTACACAGAAGAGTGGATGTAGAAGACACGGTTTGCTGGGAGCCACCAATGTAGCCAACTACCACGACCACAAAACAAATCACTAAATCTATATACTTTGATGTAATGTCAGTTTTCTCATCTATTAAAAGGGAAAAATAATATTTCCTTTTTACAGAGATCTAACAATGAAACATGATAATGTAATGTGGTTAGCACAGTGACTGGCACACAGTAAATACTCTGTAAGTCTCTTTTATGTATCCCAAAGTACTTGGAATTTCTAGTACCTGGAAATTTGTGAGTCCCTTCCCAACACTTTATACCCCTCCCATAAAAGCAGAGTCCATGGTTCTTGTTAACCATCTTAGAAGCCATTCCAGTGCCTAGCACAGAGCCTGGCATTCAGCAAGCACCTGATAACGCATGTTTGTTGATTGATTATGTGATCAAATGAATTGCTATACACCGTCTCCAACCACTCACTTCCACACACATGGACAGATTGAGCTATTTCATAAGAATTTCTTATCCACAAATTAAAAGTTATTAAATTCGATGTCATGAGCAATCATAGCAGTCTGGAGTTCATCTTCACCTCTTTTTAAATATAGTATATATAGCAAATTCCCCAAAAATATTTTGCCAGATTTCTACTGCCTCAATTTTAAAACTCAGGCACATTATAAGAAATATGTAATCCATATGTCTATGATTCATTTTTACCCAGTTCATCAAAATGCTGTTTTTGTATTAAATGTCAAAATGCCTTTTATGTCTTTATTTATGAGCCCTTTAAAGTTGTTATTTTTAAATGACGCTGGAACATGTTTTGCCAAATTTAAAATCTACAAAGGCATTCGTAATTCCATTCTAAACATCAGCTTCTGGGACAGTTAATTTTGTTCACTCCTGGGAAAATTCCTGTTTTCAGATATAGGCTTTTAAGGTTATTTTAAATACACCAAATTCTCTTACTCTTTATTTTAAATGTACTAATGAATGTAATCAGCTATATTTACACAGAGAATTTGGAAATACAATATGTGACTGGTTCTTTCAAAGGAACACCTTGCTGACTCGGTCATCTCATTCTGTCTCGACTCTATAACGGTGGGGAAAAAATGAGCCTGCTATTTGTTACCTATTTGTAAGGGTAAAAAAAGTGCATATTTTCTTCTCTATAGTTCTAGACAGTGCAAGCTTCTCTACATAGATATACTATATACTCTTTTCATCTTGATGTTCAAACTTCATCAAATATTCTTCTGGTCTTTTTCCTTGTCTCTATTATTATTTACAGACTTTTTCACTATGAGAATTCAAAGAAAAAGATGATAATCTAATGAGACCTCTCCATAACTCAAATTTCTGTGATAAACTCATTGTACTTTGAATTATAATATAAAAATTTACAATAAAACATGTTAGCTAAAAATAAAAGTCTATAAAAGTCAATGATCTATATTTTAAAAAGCCCTATATTTGAAATCAGAAATCTGAAAACCAGAGTAAGATTTGTGACCTTAGACATATCAACTAAACTCTGAACTTGAATTTCTAATTTATAAAATGAGGATAATGATGCCTACACCACAAGCACCACAGACTTACGAATATCAGATGAGTAATATAATGTTTTATAAACTACAAACAGTACCAGTGATAATACTTAAATATCTGGTATTAGCTGTTAAATATTTTCATCCCAGTTTCAAATATACAGGGGTATAAATTCACTTTCTTCTCTAATGTTCCTATTTCATATTTCTTCTCAAATAAATATTTATATATAGCCACTAAAGAAACCATGGGAAAATACCTTGCCATAACGTTGGAGATCAAAATGTGAGGCCTCACATGCTTACCAGCTCTGGTTCCCAGAGCCAAGGGCTTGCTAATTCTAAGTCACGTGCTGAGCAAAGGATACTAGTCTGTCTCTTCATTGAGAAAATGCCATCTACATGGCATTGATACTTTTACATTCAATTTGTCAAAATGTTATGATTTTAGGAATACCACTTCAGGTTTTGAACTAAGAAACATCAAATTTCAAGGGCTTTGGCCAGGAGATTAATCATACAGCTAGAACACTCAGGCTTGGGCTGAAAAACAGCTCTGAAATTTGAACACCAACCAGTATAACTCTGTTGCTAGGTTAACCATGTTTTCTAGTAAACAAAGTTTGCTTCTTCAACAACTTATTCAAACAGAATATATTCTTTTTATTTTTCTCTTAAGGAAAAAACAAATAGGCTATCACCCTAGCCGGGCCCCTTCTCTAGAAATCAGACAAGAGCAACTCACATTCCACACCCGAATTAGTCTTGCATGGAGGAGAAATATCATGTTTCTATACCACCACAGAGCTGACCTGGGTGTTAATTTGAATTTTAAGCAGAACCAAGCTTTTGCTCAGGTCCATCCCACCTGTCAGTATATGATAGTATAACAAGATAATTACTTCCTTCTATTTCAAAATGCCAGACACCGAAGTAAGACTTCCACGGAAAATGAACAGAGCACCTGTATTAAATTTTATTCTAATAAGTGTAAGATGGAGTACCACTGGCATCTTGTTAGGTTATTCAGGGAAATGGTGGCAGATGCCACATAAGCTCTACAAAAAGATACAACTAAAGCAGAGGAGAACTTTAGAAATATACTGGGGAGAAACTTGCAGGCAGCAAGATGAAGTTGTATTATTAGTCATTCAAGTAGCAGTGTTTCATTAGTGGAAAATACCAGGTCGAAATGCAAGGTTATTTAGAGAAAGAAAATAGCCACACTGTGCTCGCACTACTGTACTATTGTTTATTTAGGTCATTGAAATTCTAAAGATTTTAGATGCAAAATCTTCTCTAAAAAGGTATGTCCAGCACCTGGTATCAACCCCAGCAAGGCATGGCTCCTTCCTTACAAAAGAGAGAATAATGATTCAAATCTTTCAAATAAAGTCGATCAAGATAATCAACGTAGGTGAGAACTGCACAGAAGACCTAGAAAACAGGGAACTCTGGCTGCGTGAGTGTGAGTGTGTGTGCGTGTGTACATTTATCCAAATGTACAGTTGTGTGCCTGCATTTGCCTGTTTGGGCATGGCTTTTCACATTGATTTTAAGAATCAGGTGAGAATATCTAATGACACCTATTTAGCTTTCAAGTTCACCATGAAAGAAACAAGACAGAATAGACCATTATGGATGTACAATGAGATCTATATCACGTCGTGGTGGTTTATAGAATTTGGAAAAGAAATTCCTGAAGATAAATGAAATCTAAGGACAGTTCCCGAATGACTACTTCCATGCAAAGCCGTGTCACTTACTACTTTCCTACCTTTTCTAGCCATATGGTTTCAACATGACCCAACAGAAAATTGCACATCTTCCCGAGGATCTGTCCTGGTACGTGGGGGAAGAGGATAAGGGAAGGTACTGCACGAAAAGGTCACTATTACGGGCATCTCACTCCCTGCATATGTTGAATATCTTAGTGTCACAAGTTATCAGTGCCGTGGAAGAATCTTGATGCTGTGAGTGAGGCAAGAGGTTCTGAGCTGGGCAGCAGAACTAGATTTAAATCCCAGATTCAACACTGCCTGCAAACGTGACCTTGAGCAGTTTCACCCAGATTACAGATTTCATTATACTCTGCTGTCTCCTTTGGAAGCTGAACTCAATGATGCAAATGGTATCCTGAATGGTACAGTTATACTACATGACTCTGGAGCCAGATCTTCAGGGTCTCACCTAAAAAACAAAGATGGCAAGATTTTTCCCATTCGATGGTAAGAAAGACATCACGCAGATACCAGATGCATCTTTCACCAGGAGGCAGAGAGTAGCAGTCGTGTTGAGGAGCAAGAACTCACCCTCCCTGCCTGTTAGTCACATGGTGGCTTTTTTTAAGTACACTCTGCACTCCCTCATGTTCCATCAGTGGCATAAGGATAATGATACCTACCTCTTAGGTTGTGAAACGTAAGAGAAATCACGTCACTCCTTTGCCTAAAACTTCCCAGGGGCTTGCTGTCTTCCAAAGAGTAAAGGACAAACTCCTGACCATGGGCTGCAAACTCCTACAGACTTGACCTCTTATTAACTCTGCCCTCCTCCATTCTTCCCAGCTGCTGACCTGCCTGCTGCTCCCAAGCACTCCAGGCACAGTCCTTTCTGAGGGCCCTTACACTTCCTCACTTTGCCCTCTTCCGCAGATACCCACGTGGCTGCTCAAGTCCCAGCCCAGTATCACCTGCTCAGTGGGGCTCTTCCACTCACATTATTGAAAATGACGCCTCTCTCTCTACTCTCCTGCTTTCTCTCTGTAGCACTTATCACCTTCTAACATAATGATTGTGTTTTCCTTTACTGTGTTTATTGTCTTAACTCACTTCACTGGAACAAAAACTTCAGGATGGCAGGAATTCGTATCCATTTCATTCCCTGTTGTATTTCTAAAGCAGAGCGTGGTACTTGGGATGGCTCAGTAAATATTTATGGGATGAATACGTGTGTTAGAAGGTATCAAATGGCGTGCTATCTGCAAAGCACGGCACCAGGCACATGTTAAAATCTTCATAAATGATAGCAATTAGCTCTTGAAAGTGTATTACTACAGGTAAGAGGATAATCTTTGCAATTGTGGGTGGGCGTGTGCTGCTTTGGGCCAGTGAGCAGTGGAACTAATACCTGGGTTACAATCGGGAAGGAAAAGGCACAGTTCTATGGCTGGGTCCCTGCATGACTCACACCTGGGCCCTGGGCACACCAAGTTTCTGCATCTGTAAACAAATACAATAACACCTACCCTCCAGGGGGAAAAGATGCGAAGGAAAGCTCTGTCACTTGCTTCGTCATCAGACATGAAGTATCCACGGAATTATTTAAAACATTTGATAAAATTAAAAATAATAAGAAAAACTGTAACTTATCCCATCTGATAATTCTTCTGCCTACTAAAGGCATCTTTCAGCGGACACTCTCAGTCCCTGCCTTAAGAGGGTTTCTCAGCCCCCGCCTTTCTTTCTTTGGGTTGCAGTTAAGCAGTAATGAGGGAAAACCCAGCCTGAGACTTTCCTGGGGAAATCTGAGGATCAGGTTTGCTGGTTAGGGCAAGTCATTCTTTTCATCAGAGTAGGAAAATACAGGGAAGGATACAATGGTGGTCGTCTGTTCATTAACTGGGTAGAATTACTGCAGCAAGAAGGTTAATAATTATACAAGTAATTAACACTTCTGTCATTTTCATACTCTAATCCTATAGTTGCAGGATTTCAACTTTGGTCCCAGAGTCCGAGGGAAGATGAGAGCGGAATGGCAATGAATCGGATTGGCTTTGGAGAGGGAGCTGGGAATTGAGGAGACAGTTCTGGGTATTCTAACCATTTCCTAATGAGGAATGACTACAACACATGAACATTACCAGAGAGCACTTTAGTTTTTTGTTTTTTTGTTCTTTTTTAAACAATTGCATGCTTTTTGTGGCAACAAGAGCCACACTGTTGTACGCCATACAGGTATTTGATACCCTGATCTTCCCTAAGCCTCCACTCCCACCCCTTCACGCCTGCACACTGTATATTTGGTGTCACTGTTTATTAAAGATAACTAATGCCCTAAGTCTTTATTTACTTCTGTTTATTGCTATTTTAGCAAGAGTCACCAGAGAGCAGCTATGCTTCTGGTCCACTCGGGTTCTTTAATCACTGTTAGTAGGTAAAATCATCTGTGACAACTAATCCAAAAAGCAGATTATATTTATTTTGGCTACAGTGGCTTGCAATTCGTTAAAATCAACAAAGCCTTTTCATTAGCCCCCTGCTGATGTCCTAAAAACAGACATTTCAAGGGTCTCAAAGCACTGAGCTACACATATGCAGCCAAGCTAATTCTGACAGATTCTCAGTGCCATTCTTAACACAAAATCTTATTAAACTAACAAACAAGAAACAGAACCCCTCTGCTTTCATACAAAGGCTTAATTAACATGCCTAAACTCCAAAATCAAAATCATAGCTGCAAAGCTTCCTGAATATGGAAACAAAACAAACACAGAGACTGTGTCATTAGTTAAGCAAGATTTACCAAAAACTGGGACTTTTTCTGTTTTCTGTTTTTTTGTGTTTTTTTTAAAAAAATAATGTGGGAAAGGATTAGAAATCAGAACCATGGTGCCTATTACTAAACAGTTCTGCATGGGCATTCTGGCCTTCAAAGCTGGGATTGTGATTAACTGGACTGTTGGTGGAGTCAGCAAATCTACTGAGCAGAGGATCAGGATCTTAGCCCAGGGGTTGCCAGAGGTTAGGAGCAGTTGCTGTATGTTGTAAGGACAGCATCATTCCATCAATATTTCATGTCCCCTCTTTCTCCAGCCCTCCCTCCTGCACCCACACTGCTGCATTTTTCAGGCATATTTCTTTCACTTGCTACCATCTGGCTGTCCATTTCAAAGAAGAAGGGCCTCTTTAACAGTGAATTGGATTTTAGGGCTCAGTGTCAGAAATGGGGGTGTTCCAAGGAAGATGCTCACAGCAGTGACTCAGCCATCACTGTGCCACCAGGCAGTGCCATAATTAATGGATATATCAAAAGGTCTACTCAAGGAGCAAAGAAGGTAGACAATGATTTATGTTTACCTAAGGGGAAGATTATTTAGCTTTTCAAGAGCTTTCAAAATGAGGGAGCTCAGAAATATTTAGATATGGTGTGGTACCTCTCCAAACCTGAAGGAAAATTCAAGGTGTGAGCAAGCAGATCCAGAAATAAAGGGCAGGGAACAGACATAGGAAGACAGTTTCTCTCCCATATTTTACCCTCTATAGCTCTGATTGGAAAGCTGCTGTGATTTGTGTATTTTCATGACTGCTACTGCAATGGAATTACTTGTTTGTCCCCCCAGCATAATCCTGAGTGTTGTCAAGGATGATTACCAGATGATACTTCATGCAAGTCTCCATCCCAACATACAGATTTCCACGGGTTGAAAGGGGAAGCCAAAAGCAGCCCTCGAGAGCAAGGGCTCGCTTGGTTTTTAAATGCACAAGTGATGAGTGCATCAGGCTGCCTCCCAGACAAAAAGGTCCAGTTCATTTCCACGAGGACCTACGTCCAGCAGCCCCTTCAGCCAGCGCTTCAGCTTCTTCTGCTTCATTCCATAAGCAAAAGAGCTGTCTGCTAGAGCAGATAATAAAATCCAGCCTAGAAGGAAAATCCACGTACAAAGCCTCTCTCAAATCAGAGTTTTGTCCACAGGGAAAAGTGAGCCACATCTGATCTACAAGTTATCCTTTTGCCTCTCCATAATTAAAACTATTGTTACCATGGCAATGCAAAGAGTACTGGAAATACAAGAAAGGCTAATGGCATGGCTTCTTGTTGTTGTTGATACAGTTTGCAGCCCCAGCTTGGATTTATTTATGGCAGGGCACAAATGTGACGTGGGCAGACAGGGAAGCCACATCGGTGAGGTGAGAAAATCTAAAACTCCTTTATGTACCCAAGATACTGTTTGCAACTCTTCCTCAGTCCCCAGCCTGCCTTATTCAATCGATAATAAAAGTGTACTGTCTTCCTTATATATAGGCACACCCAGCAGCTCTCCCCAGCACACCCGAAGCTTCCTGGTTTTCTCCTCTGTCATCTACCACTATCTAGAGGATTATACTCAACACGATTTCCAGGTCACTGCAACAGGTCACTTTACTGAGCCACCTTACCAGGCAATAGGAACCACAGGCAGTTCTCATGCAGGGAAACAAAGACTCCACTAGGATTTGTGACTTAAACAGGGTGGCTAAACAGCCTTTATTATTGTTGTCATATAAAACATGTTGAGACAAGCAAGACAGCAGCGGCTGCCCTGAGGACTATTTCAACTTTATACCTTCCAAGGTTATTCCCAAATAAAGGAGAACACGCTCCTGAATGTTTTCTTGTTGTTATTAATGGTAGAGGGTTTTTTGGTTTGTTTTGTTTTGTTTTGTTTTAACAGGGTCCCTGTTTTTCTGGTTTGTTCAAAGTCGGCCTGCCGTTCAATGTTCCTGAGCCCCTCAGGAAGAAATAATCTGAGCCAAGTAAGAGGAAAAGGCCACACAAACTGCTCCACATCCGCTCAGGTAACCTTGAATCCGGTCCACCTCTGCTAGGAAAAAGCCAGAATGAATGGAGCAGTGTTTCCCAGACTTGCTGGACTCAAAGATGCACCTCAGGCACTTGTTACAAATACAAAGTTCCAGGCCCCTCCCCTGGAGGCTCTGCTCCAGCAGGTCAGGACACACCTGGGAAACACCGGAATAGATGCACCTGGCCAAGTGTTCTAAGGGACACACTGCACGTTCATAACTGACCAAAAAATTATGTCTGAGGCCAAAGAACCTGAGGAGACAAGGTGTTTGTTCTCTGGCCTAGTCTGCTACACAACCAGGTACATCAGCTTAACCAGCTTCCCTCTCAGGAAAACTGAAAATAAAATCATCCATGGAAAAAAATTATGCCGTGGTATGTTCATGTGGCTCTTACACATGAAATGTGAGTCCACCGAATGCAAAGACCTAATGGTTCAGTAACGTTTATTTGGCAGAGGAGGGAGGGGAAGAAGTTATGCTAATTTTTTAAATTTTATTTTTCAACTAAAAATAATAAGAGAGACACTAGCCATTTTAAAACTCAGGAAAATGAACCGGTTCCTTTTTTTTTTTTGGTCTGAGGGACATCGCATTCGCCGCAATAGTTTAGCGATACAAAGAAAAATGTATAATGTTTCACTTATTGCTGGGGATAGTAGCTCAAGGTG
Organism: Avahi laniger; assembly: GCA_963575035.1. Taxonomy (NCBI): domain Eukaryota; kingdom Metazoa; phylum Chordata; class Mammalia; order Primates; family Indriidae; genus Avahi; species Avahi laniger. The sequence continues at coordinate 91,266 of CAUYSK010088347.1, read as the reverse complement.
TTGAAAAAAGCATATAATATTTCCCCTGGGGGATCTGAAGCCAGCAGTGTAGGTGACAAAAAAGCTTGGAGAATTGAGGTAGAGCAGGCAGCTTTCATCTGGTGAAATGAGTAGCCGGAGTGCAGGGCGGAATGCTGACTGTCGAACGCAGCCTGCTGTCACGAAGCCAGCTACCCTGCAAAAAGAATAGCTCGACGCAGCCCCAATTACTATATTTCATGGACACTCTGTCTCACTGGAATACAACTTGTTGGGGGATTAGTGTCTAGAGAGAAATCCTCAAATAGGCTTTTATTAAAAGACAAGGTGCTTAGAAATGGCAACTGCTTCTTTTTAATTCCGAAAGCAATCTGAACCATAACCCAGTAGTTCTGCCGTCTGATAACTGAGTAAAATCTGATACTGTTCCTGAAATTTTACGGACACTCCTCTCTTTCTAAGTACATGAATAGTGCATAGACCCTCTTCAAAGGCTTGATTTTTCTCTTTTGTAGCAAAATGGCAAGAGCCTATGGGAGTGCGGTGCCTGAGGCAATGTTCCTTTTTGCTTAGAAGCCACCTGCTAATCACCTGCAAGTAATAACAGACTACAAGGGAGGCAGCCCAAAGAAGGCCCCCACCACCCCAAAGGGCAAGGGTTAAGCAGAAACAAAGTGAGGGAGGCTTTCTTGGCCCGAAGGAGCTCTGCAAAGTGACCAGCGAGAATCTCCCTGAGGATGGATTCAAGGGGCTGAGGAGCAGCAGTTAAAGATCAGAGGCAACTTGAAATGGGCCAATGTGGGGAGCTTCTGAAGTAGAAAGAAAAAAAAAATAATACTTTCCAAAAGGTAACACAATCTCAGGGCCAGCAATATCTTGGAAAGTTACTTGCTCTGCCTCTAGGCTCCGAGGTTGAGCTTTATGGGTATGGCTCGCTGTGGGCCCCTCTCGGCGCGCTGCTCTCAGAAATATGGAGCCCTTTCATGCCCAGGCAGGGCCCGTCCCACACTGGACGCTGGCGCCTTGGGACCCGACTACCGGATCACTCAGGAGAACACTAGCTTCACACAGGACATAACCAAATCTGGCTATTCCTGCTGGTGTACTTTAACCCAGCAAAACTTAGAGCAGACAATTCAAAGGGCATTAAAGGCTTAGAAAACTGTAGCTAAGAAGTTGTTAAGGGAAAAAAGTTTAATCCACTTCTGATCTTTAACTGAGAAAGAATTCAGGCACGTGAGGGGTTTTCATGGGGTGAGTTTCAAGCATTCTTTTCCAGCTACTGAAAAGACAAGTAGAAGAAAAGAGCCCAAACTAGTCTAGCTGAAAAGAAGAAAGTCTTGAACACGAGGGATTGGTGTCTAATGGTGGCTGTGGAATCTCTTTCTCCATATTGTCATTTCCTAGAGAGTAGACAGTCACTGGGATTGTAGTGCTGAAGGCTTTTCATGCAGGAAGTTTGTAGAATGGCTTTGAATTAAGATTTGACTGGCTCTTCCTCTGCCATTACCTCTCTCCCCCATGCCCTGTGGAACGCCTGTGATTGTGAGACCGTGGCCAAAGACCCTGTAGCCTCCACTGTTTCTCACCTCTTTCCACCAGTGTCTCCTCTCGGATGATGTCTTGCTTTTTTTCTGCCTCTTCTCATGCATCCCACTCCTTCATTTGCATAACAAGGGAACAGAAAAAATGAGTGTCTCTCAACATTCCTTCTCCATATTTACTATCATTTGAAGTTCATGGCACCCATCTTCGTTACCTTCTTCATGTCAAGGCTGCCATGGCCCAACCGGAATGGTTTCCTCTTCCTCCTGTCAAAGTCTCCCTGTTCCTGGACACTTTTGATGACTTTGCCAAATGTATCATTGATTCCTAAATCTACCCTTTCCTCTCCTGCTCAAATCTACTAGCCACAGAGCACCGACCACCTTTCGAGTCACTAGTTTACAATGGTGGATTGTGTATTTTAGGATTTGAAACAATGGTCTCCTGTGAAAACAACCTGAATGTCCTTAACAAATGAATGGAAGAACAAAATGTGGTATATACATACAATGGAATATTATTCAGCCTTAAAAAGGAGTAGGAGTCTGACACATGCCACATCATGGATAAACCTTGAAGACATAAGGCTGAGTGAAATAAGTCAGACACGAAAGGACAAATAATATATGATTCCACTTATATGAGGTACCTAGAGTGGTCAAATCCATAGAGACAGAAAGTAAAATGGGGGGTGCTAGGGGCTGGGGAGAGAGGGAAATGGGGAGTTATTGTTTAATAGGTACAGAGTTTCAACTGAGATGATGAAAAAGGTCTAAGATGCATGGTGTACAACAACATGAATGTTCTTAATGCCATTGGACTGGACACATAGAAATGTTTAAAGTGGTAAATTTTCTTACCACAATAAAAAAAATACTGGAAAAACCCACACTGGTCCCCCCAAATCTGCATGTGAAAGTTCAAGTCACATCTGAATCAAGTCTGATCATTTCGGAGGAAGCATGTCAGGCTCTGTCAACAATAAGTGGTGAAACTTTGTCACTTAAATTTATGTTTCTTCTTTCCTTCCATAATTTAATTAAGAGATGTTTATTGGGCAGCTACTCTGAGACAGGGATGGTACTATTACAGAGGATGGATGGGACTCAGTAGCATTTACGATCTAGAAGAGGAAAGGGATGACAAGATATGTCCCGTAGAAGTTAAGAAATAGGAAATGAACGTCTGGAAGCACGTAAGAAAGACCTGACCTCGTGTGTGTGTGGAGGGGAGGTCATGCTTGGAACAAGTGTTTTTCAGCTGAGACCTGGAATTTGAACAAGAGCTAGGCAAAACAGACAACAGGTATATGGAGGAATGTTCCAGCCAGAGACACTGGTAAGTTTGACTGAGAAAGAATGTGTGGCTTAAAGTATTACAGGTAGTTTGGCTTGGCTGGGGTTTAGGAGAGCAGAGAAGCATGTGATCGGGTCTGAAAGGTGGGCAGAGAGTAGACCATGGAGGGTCTGGGAGATGACTTTCAGCCTTTTAGACTTTTTATCCTAAAGCTCAAATAAGAACATTGGACCAGATCCCCGGGGTCCCTTCCTGCTTTATGATGCTGTTCAATCATAAAGATGCTACAGCTGTAATCCCTTTCCAAGCACAAGCACCTCACCTTTTATGCCATCGTTCTCCCAATGTCCTCACGAAAACTGTTTCTGATTTTCACCCCCCACAGAGCACCCCAACACCCATACCATATCACTCTTCCCTCATCCAAGTTATGAGGCACCACCTGGTTTCACTGGATATGCAGAAAGACACCCTCACCACTGTCCTTGTCTCATGGACATGCTGCCAAGTTTATTATGTAATCTTCCTTTCTGATTCACGTCCCCTCTGAAGAATCTTTCTCTGATTTGCTTCTCCCTTTTCACACACATCTTTTCATTTCTCTTGCATCTTTCATCTCTCTTCTAACCACTTTCCTTTTGCTTCTGCTCCAGATATCCTCAGTCTCTTCTGTATTCACATCGCTCTTTGGTCCCCAAGTGCAAAGGAAGATGTAAACATGGCTTATTACCAATTCGTGCTAACTCCAACTGTGCCCTCCACCATGAAGACCAGTGGATTCATTTATTTCTCCCCTGGGCAGTCTTGTGCTCACTTCCTTCTGAGGTTTATTTAGAATTACTCTCTCCTCAAGCTCCAAACCCTGATTTTCAAAGAATGACTTTACCTCCTAACTATGTATTCTGTGAGCATGCCTCTGCTGTCCATGGGTCTGATTCTAAAGATGAGTTTGGTCCCGCAGGTTTTGCTGAGGAGGATGAGCCTTCAGTGTTAAAGACCTGAGAACTGCCAAGAAGTATAAGACACAGTTCTTGTCCTTCCAGAAATTTTAATCTAGTTAAGAACATGTAGGAATATAGCATATACATTGTTGTTTTAGGATGAGTCTTGAATGGTACCGACATACATGTCAACATCCAGATTTAAATAGAAGAACTGTAAATGGGAAGCAGGTAGGTGAAACATACAAGGTCCCACAGTGGCTGTACTTTTTAGAGGGAAGAATGGAAACTGGAAGCAGGTGACGGTATAATGCTGTGGAGAGTTTAAATGTCAAGTTAGGACAGATCTCGCTATAGGTAATGGGAACCCACATGGTCCTTCCCTCACCTAATTTTGTTAGCATTTTTGGAGAATACCATACATCTAGCACTTCAGTATGCAAATTTTATTATCCTGTCACTGATTTTTTGGAGTATCATCTTTTCTCCCAACTGCAAATTAGATTATATTTGTTTTATACCAGGGGTTATCAACTGAAGAAAAGGTTGGGAGAGTGCATATTTGAGACACATTTGATATTTCATCTTCTATGTCTACCTCACTTATGTTAGAGAACCACTATTTTAAATATTACAAATCTTAGCACAATGAATGTCTGGCTCACAGTAAACACTCAATAACTACTTATAAATTGAAAAGATAAGACATTTTAATAGAAAAACTAAAATTCTATTAATTCATTTAATAATTAGCTAAAAACATGGATTCCTTGTCAATGTAGGTGTAATAACGGGAAAAACCAAACTGTTTTTCCTACTCTCACACTCAACACAGAACACTTTTACGTTCAGATGTGTGAGTTTGTTGTTGTTGTTGTTGCTGTTTTCTGCAGTGGTCACCAACTGGGTGTCCTATAATTAAACTCAATTCCAACATTGTTTACCTGAAGATAGCATCAGATCCCACAGGTTAAGGGCTCTGTCCCACAACACTGCCTCCCACTTCAGACACCAATTGAAAGTTGGAGGCCACTCATAATTTCTGTCTGATTTGGCTACAAATTGTATGTTTTCACAATACCTTCCTGGGTTTGATTAATTTGCTAGAGCAGCTCACAGAACTCAGGGATATACTTACTTACTTTTACTGGTTTATTATGTCAATAAAGGATATTACAAAGCATACAGATGAACAGCCAGATGCAGAGATGCATATGGCAAGGTATGTGGGAAGGGGTGCCGAGCTTCCATGCCCTCTCCATGCACAACACATTCCCAGGACCTCATCGTGTTCAGCAACTCAGAAGCTCTCTGAATCTGGTGTTTTGGGGATCTTTATGGAGGTTTCATCATGTAAGTGTGATCGATTATTAACTCAACCTCAGCTCCTCTCCGCTTCCTGGAGGATGGGGAGTGGGGCTGAAAGTTCCAACCTTCTAATCATGACTTGGTCTTTCTGGTGACCAGCCCCTATCCAGAAGCCCTCCGAGAGTACCTCATTAGAACATAAGACATTCCTATTATACAGGAAATTCCAAGGGATTAGGAGCCCTGTGGTCAGGAACCAGGGCAGAGACCAAATACGTATTTCTTATTATAAATCACAATTTCACAGTAGTGTTAGGTTTCTTGTTGCATATGTCAAAGAAACAATAATACAGCTGTGCTAATTGTGCTGAAGTGTAATAGTGAGAAAACATGTTGGGGTGTCAGTCTTATAAAGGCTATGAAATAAATGTCTTCTACCAGGGATCTAATTTACAAGCACATTACCATTAAGAGAAAAAAGTGGTTGATGACTTTATTAATATGAAAATGATTGTTTGTAGGCTCATGCTGTCACATTCTTAGAGACCTTGGGGATGTGTAAACACACACATACACACACATGTGAGTATAAATACACATGGCCAGATTACATATTTACTGTAAAACAATTTTAACTCCAAGCATGATGCTTATGAACTAACTTCATTAAAAATAATGGTATTTAGCCATCAAATTGTTTAACTCCTACTTACTTTGAAATAACATCATAATTAACTTCTCTCGCATGGCCCTCAAGAAAAAAGAAAACAGCAAGAGAAAGCTAATGGCTATCATGTTCCCATGGAAATTTTGGCTTATACTAAAACAGTCAAGGATAAACATCGGTGATACATCATATAACTTAAATTTCAGAATCAAAATTGCCACATCGCATCCTTTCTTGAAATCAGAGCAGGAATTTCAGATTATCATTTGTTCAAATCTATTTGCATTCCCTGGGCACATACCCCCATAAACTGGCAGAAATTTACTCAGAGGAATTCTCAAGCTACGCTTGCAATCTCAAGAACTGTATAAGCAGGTCTTCCCCTTTTAATGGTTACTTGTATTTGCCCCAAGGAAGAAGGATAATTTTTCAGGCAGTCTGTTTAATAAAATAAAAATTTTTTAAAAACTCAAAATTTTGGCACCACTTAGCCATCTGTAAGCTTTCTGCTAATTCTCAGTCATAAATAAGTAGCATTGACAAAGACATTAAGGATGGAAACAATAAAAATAGTCAGGAAGGGCAGAAAAAAGATTGCCCTGATATTCTGTCTCAGTTTGCCAAAAAGGTATTAAAATACCAACCATATAAAAATAGACTTGAGCAATTTTTTTTTTTCAAACAGAGGGGGTAACTACTCCCAGACTTCCAAAGATGGGTGTCCTAAAAGTTCCATTGATTATTGATAAGTTTGCTGGTGAATGATTAGTCAATTAGTCAGAAAGGTTTGAATTAGTTACTAGAGCTCTGCCTCCCATGAATAAAATGCAGGGAGTATTCTGTCTCCCACCCTCTGTGACAGATGATATCTGTTTTCTCCTGTGAGTTTGAATTTAAGAGCCACTGAAGCTCAGCAACAGTATATTCTGGCTCAAATGAGCTGAAAATTGCATTCAATTTGAATTTCAAAACTGGAGGGGAGGAAGGGGTAGGAAAACCTCAGCACCCATCAAGTGTCTATACTTTTCAACTACTTCCTGCTGCTTAGTTGCATTCCACCGGGGCTGGGGACCTGAAACCCAGGATGTGTTGCAGGGAAAAGAGCATCGCTGGATTCCTGCCCAGTCTGAGTTTAAAAATAAACTTTTTATAGTCAGATCAAAGCAAACCTCACTTTTACGCACATGCATAATGCAGAATGTGACCCACCAAAGAAATAGATTTACCTTTTCCAAACTGCAATTGGACTTGCTTATTTTTTTTTCTTATGTACTCTGGAGGTGATAAAGGTGAAGGTATTTTCCCTGGGAAATTGTAGAAAAGCAAATTCTTTTCTAAATTAAAATTAATTCCTATTCAGCTCACTTAAGACCCTCATTCTTTGTTGCTTGATGTCCTCCCTTTACCTGCCTCACATTACAAAGCAGATGTGTTCTTGAAAAGTTGAGTGAGGAGCCATTGATTTTTCAAATCAAATCATATTTTAAATGCGCTAAGAGAGTTGGTTATTTAAAGGAATCTTGTGATAAATTATTTTATAAAGCCAAGCTATTTTTAGTGTGCAAATAATTGCCCCTTCATGCAATGGCCTAGTAAGCATGAATTTGAAGCACAGCCAAGTTTTCTTAAGGCAGGATACACCTATAGTCTATAGGAAGTAGATTTAGTACCACCAATAATTAAAGGTAAACTGATGCTATACAAACCAACAGATGATATCCCAGAACCCTGTAACTGAATGATTTGGAGCCAAAACTCCATTATGAACTGAAGGAACAGAGAGAACACCAAATTCATTCCAATCCACTTCAAGCATGGCAACATATTCTCCCACTGCCTAAATTATTCTCCGTTTGCAAATTAAGCAACTCGGGTGCCATGAAGAAAGGTAATTCAACTTCTAAAGTGCCATTTTCCAAATGAAAGCAGGAATATGCTGAATGTTGTTCAGAAACCTGACTTACTCCAGAAGGTTCAGTAGCAAGCATGGTTGAGAAGCATCATGGCAGTGAGTATGCATGGATTCCTGCACACCTACTCTGCACCGGATTCCTGCACACCTACCCTGCGCCGGACACTGCAGGTACTCAGGGCAACCAATGAGTCACTGACCTGCCTTAGAGGAGGCAGTGGGACTCTTCTCCTTCCCGAGTTACAAATCCATGTGAGAGTACGACAGAAGCACTGACACGTTCCACCCAAAGGGTTCATGAATCCAAGGGAAGGACCTGGATCTAGGAGAGCAATTGAGTAATGGATGGTAAACCTGGGAAAGTAGGTATGACGTAGTTTTCCTTCACAATTGGAGCGAAGTAGACTCAACCTGTAGATATCCCTGGAAAGAACTAGGTATTCAACTGGTGACTGATGGCATACCAAGAACCTTCTGTAAGCTCACAAGACAGATTAGAAAGAGCAGGCTTCCTATCTTAAGCACAGGACAAGACATAAAGAAAAGTAATAGTTTATTTCTTACACATCACCAAAAGACAGGAATTAAGAAGCAGTCTGACCCTGACAACCACAGGCTACTAGTAAATGTAGTGAATCGTTAAAACAAGGGCAAAGCCTTTCAAAAGGAACCGCACAATCACGGCAACACATACTCAGGAAAGTCCAATGTTTCAGAATATCCCACAAAATAAAACCCTTTAATAGCATCAAAAATGATGTTTTTGCATTTTAAAGGACAGAATGAGGAAAACATTTTTACGTTACTACAAAATACTTGCCAGCATCACACTAATAGCCAAAGATGTCAAAATGCCATTTAACCCTCTAATGTGTATCACATGGCATTATGTTACGTAGATTTTAAAAGAACAGTAATATCTCCTAATCTTGTAGGGAAAAGCTTACCTTTCAAACTGCGACAACGTTAGTGTAGGATTTTTTCCTTACATCTTCATAATTTAATATTGTTTCATTGATGAACCAGTAAATTGTCAGCTCTATTCATTTATGTGACGTGAGCAAGGATCCAACCCAAAAAAGAAAAAAAAAAAAAAGGTAAGGTCAATTTTCTTGGCCGCTGCATTTAATAAAATCTCCCGGGCAATAGAGTTAAGCACACATTAATAGCTATGACTTAGTATGCGCTGCCTTTAGCAAGTCTTTGATTTTCCTATATATATATACTTGGGGCTGTATTAACACTCCGACGAAGGTACAGTCCTCATTTCTTATTTTAAGTTTTCTTCCTTCTCAGCTTTATCAGATTTATTAATCTTCCGCTGCTCTTTTATTTATAGTGAATGCTCCGGTTAAGGTTTCAAAGCATTTTCCATTATAACATCCATTTATAACTTTCAGAAAAAATTTTTTGCAAGACCAAGGACTTTCTGCTTATACTTATTTCATATTAATCTCAAAATATATGCATTTCTCTAAATATGAGGGCTTTTTTCTAATTTCTCCCAGAAAAGACAAAGGGGAGTAGATAGAGAAGTAGCTTTTCTCATCGGGAAAACTTGAAGCTTCTGTTTTAAGAATAACTCCACAGTGGGTTTTCACCGAACATGCACTAATGCTGTTTTAGGTAGATGTCTAGCAAAGGATGCTATCGGATTGAATTTCATGAAATGGCTGATATTCTACCAATTTTGACCTATAAAAACAGCAATGATATGATTTAACTTAATACTTCTCCTATCTTTACCCTCATATAAAACTGACCATTGGGAGCAACAAAGTGATCCCTCAGACATCCTGGGGAATTCTGTGCTGAACTTGCTGCTCATGGAAGGAGAAGGGAGATGAAAAGGTCATGACCAACAGGCAACTGGAATACCCCTAAAAATTTGGTGCTCATTCAGGTGCAATTTATTAAGTACAAGATGTGGGGAAACTAATTAGTCAGGTGGCACCAGGCCATTTGCATCACACCTCTTGAGGGATGAATGTGGTCACTGTAGACTTTGGGGAGGGAACACTTCAAAGAGATGCCTGAATGTGATTGGAAGACTCTCAGAGGAGCCTCTAATCTATTCACTAAAGTCACCCTTCAACTCCATAGCTTTCCCCCTTTTCTTTCAAGAAAAAGTAAAAATTAGTAAAAGTTAAAAGTAAACTTTAGAAGTAAAACACTTGGCAAATAAACAAGATTGAGGTTTCAATTCCATGTTCCCTTATACCCCAACACTACAAACAGCAATTGGAATCATACTTTGATCATTTGCTTTAATGTTATAGAGAAACTATGTGGGTATTCGAAAATAATTTCTTGCATAGGGTGAGAGCTGCAAATCAACTAAGACCAGATACCAAGGAGACTTCTACTGTAGATTGGGATTTGACAGCATCTCGAATCAAGACAGATGGGTGCTTTACTGATAAAACTAGGAAGGTGTTTCCAGTATACTCATGAGTGAGGCAGGAGGTAACATGACTTGAATGTGAGTATCCAAACCTATTTATTTTCTAGGATTGTGAACATAAAGGACTGCTTAAAAGCTGTAATTTATGTAAGTATAAAGAAACATCAGGAAAGAACCCACCCAATTGACTCTATAGGGTAAGAAGCCTGAGAAGACCTTACTTAGGTCACTGCTTATTTTTTTTAAAGAAAGCTTAGGACTAAAGAGGTACAAAAGAAGGATTTGAATCAATACAAATCCTTCAGGTGCTGATTTCAACAATTATGTTGCTGCCCCTGTAATACTGCTAATGTGCATAACCAGTGTGGCCATAGATTTCAAGTTAACATTTAAAGTACATGACTTGTCAAACTTCATATCCAAAATGGTGTCATCATAGCTGGCTACAATCTAGAACTCCTGGGCTCAAGCGATCCTCCTCCTCTGGCCTTGGCCTCCCAAAGTGCTGGTACTACAGGACTGAGCCACCACACTCAGCCCAGTTCTTCTTTTGATCCCACAAATACAACTTAACTCTGAGCAGAAGCACTCAGTTCAGGAGATTCAGAGTTTGTGGGCAGTGGAAGATGAGACATTGCAAGGGCATGTGGAATGATCTCCCCTTCCCACCAAACGCAGTATACATTGCCCCAGCTTAACCCTGTTTTAAATGATGACAACCAACTCAGGTGGAATATTTCTTATTCAACACTATGGACAATTTACTGAAGAATAGAAAAAAGTACTATTGCAAACAGTCTTGAGAAGTTCAGTTACAGTATGATTAAGAACATTTTTGTGGGTAACCTAGAAAACTCACTACTATCTATCTCATTTTTTCCCCCTTGGTTGCAAATTCCAAACAACCAGTTTTAAAATGTAGACTGAGACAGAACTGTTTTGTAAACTGGGAACTGCTTTTATAGTACCTAACTAATTACTGAGGTAGAACATATAAACTGACAACAAAAATTTAATTCCAGCATTAAGAACTACCAGATGCAGGTGGCTGGATTTTGCATTGCACAATTCTGGGGGCACTTTCCACATATATTACAAAATGAATGGTGCTGCCCCACCGAGGTTACATAGTATGAGGTCGGGGAGCAAGCATCTAAGATAGCATTTCCTATCGCAGAAAATATTTTTAAAGCAAATATAGATAACTAAATTACCAGTGTCCTTTCACCCATAAAGTCACTGACCCCAAGGCAGTGGGACTTATCCCATCCTGACCATCACTCCCCAGCACAAGTAGCAGCAGGCTCTTCCTTGTTGCAAGCACCTTCTTAGAAAGGGAATTACTGCTTTACTTTCAGAGAGAAAAAGATCTTTTCTGAGAATGGACATTACAATAAAAAGAGAAGCCATTTAGCACATAATATTCCTGAAACATGGTAGCATTACAGTGGAACCCAACCATTAACACAGCCCTCCTTGGGGAAAAGCACATTTTGAATTCCAAAACCTTAGGAGCACATCGTACCGGGAAGAGTTACCTGTAATCTACTTACATACAGAAACAAAAGCCTGAGCCCATATACTCTCAGAAAGTAAACAGAGAGCAGAAGTAAAGATTTTTAAAAGGGGAAAGGCAAATAGTTCTTTTGATCCTCCTGAATATAACCTTAGTGTACAGTCAGTAAAAAAACAAACAGAAGAAATTCCTCAGCTTCCCAGATTCCCTACTGTATGTTGTTCGTCTGGGTCTAAATAGGTTGGATTATTTGAAGATTTTTCTTAGGATTTCAGTAATGGCAATCAGAGAAGATCATCCTGGCAGACACAACATACAAGCAAGCTAATGGTTGCTGGAAAGATACGGGGCAAAGATGACTTCAGGTCCCCCAGAAAGCTTGCTCTAATAAGTGAGAAAACGTCATGATGTCATGTACATCATGATGTGTCCCTTGAAAAGTGAATCAAAGATTAGAAAACAGTTTTGGGAAGGGACAATAATCAATCAATTCAGATACAGCTTTTTCAGCAATGGATATAATGTAAGGCTTTCTCCCAGTTATAATAAAATGAGCTCAAACATAAAATTTCAGATTTAGATTTCCCAATATTTCAGTTAGTCTTCACAAATTCAATAACATTGGCTATCTTCTGATACAATTTCTGATAGAGAAAGTTTTTCTGTGAGGACAGAATTTTTTTTTTTAAATAAATGATTTCTTCATTCAATCGGCCAACACCCTTGATTGTAATACTTTGCCAATCTTTTTCCTTCCACGTTAACCCTAGAAACACAGAAAGTCAGAAAAGGAAAGGAAAAGGGAAGAAATTAAAGGAAAAGAAATAAGTGAAAGACTAAGAGAAAAGAAAAATGATGGGAAGAAACTGGAAAGTTTACAAAGAAGGAGCAAATGACCTCCAGTCACTCAAATTCAGAATACCGTTAAGGCATCCAAAATCAAATGGAATGCAACTTCTCCTGGGATCATCATCCCCTTCTCTGGAGGATGCAAGAAGGCTACTGCTGATGGAGATCTTGGAGATGATCCACTCCAAAGCCCTCATTTTGTGCGTGAGGAAAGGGAGGTCTTAGAAGGCAAAGTGACTTACAAAGTCTGACTAGAAGCCAGAATCACTGTAGACCAGTCTGATGTTCTACCAACCACAGCTGCCTGAAAGCCATAATGGCTTTTCCAAGTCTTAGACAACTGCTAATGACACCAACAGTGAGGCAAAAGGGAGATGCTCTTCTCTCTCTGGGGGGAAAACACAGATCAGCTCACAGTATTAGAACCTGCAGGAACAGCTGGAGTTAGGCAAGGATGCAGTTGACCCAGCTTCCAGGGTAATCTGACCCTTGGGGACAGCATACTGCAAATCTAGAGGGACCTGCTCTAAGCCCAACTTTTTATAGTCCCAACAAATCATCTCTGGTGGTGATTAGAACACAGCAGTTCTGATAATTAATTAGGAGGTCTTTGTTACATCAGTCAGCTTATAATTAACAGCTCCCTTTATCTTTAATAAAATAAATAGAATGATATGAAATAAAGGAGAGATATCAACTATTAGATGAAGCCTAAACCCAAATGATCTGCCCCCAATCAAGGATGTAAAGAAACAAAAGTGGGAGGGAAAAGTAGGTTCTGCTAAATAAAGAGTGGAGAGTGCTGAGGAGGGGAATGTGGGGAGGAAGGAGGCATTTGCTCAATCAGTACCTATTTTGAGAATTTCCTTCAAGCTGGCTCGGACTGAGAGCCATCAATTATTAAAAAGATGTAACATGATGCTTCCTTTGTTGAGGCAAATCTGTAAGCAGATCCCGAGAGAAAATAAAAAATGAATTAGGCAGAATTTATTAGTGTGCTTGAAGAAAACAAAGATTTAGCTATTGAGACTGACTCTGCTTTAGAAACAGTTCAATTATGTCTTCTAAAGTCCACAAACCCCCTCTCCTTACCTATTTATTTATTATTTTCTACAGTAGATCACACAAAAGTGGAATGAATCATTTCCCAAATTTCTTTCTTTTCAGATTCAGCTTGATGTACTGTCTTCATTTAAATTACCAATAGACTAATCTGAAACACTGTTTACCAAGTAGCATTTTAAATGAAAGATACAAGAAATTACATCACTCACATTTAAAAAATGACTTTAGACTCCGGACCTCATAAAAAACAGCCAACAGTGTTTTCTGCCTTGGCTGCTCTATTTCAGTCCAGTGAATGAAATTCAATTAGTGGGCTTTGTACTTTGGATATTATGATTCTGATGGTTGGTCTGATCAAAACTGGTGTGCCAAGTCTCAGTTCTGTTTTTTGGCAGACCACAGCTAAGGAAAAATTCAATAGAGTAGGTTGGCATGAGGAAAGTTAGTTTCAGAGGAGCTTACTTTTCACCATCATAAGAAAATATGGGTGGAGGAGAACTGCTCCCTGGAACAGCTCATTATTTACTAAGTGAATGAATTAACTTTTTGAGAAACTTTAGTATCTGAGTCTGTCATTACCAGTTTAGTACTTTCTAAAAATAGAAATTGGCCTAAAATAAACCAATAACTGACTAGAACCAAGAAGTCACAGATTTAATCCACTCTTAGGTTTTGATCTGCCTCAGCTTGTGTTCCAAATAAACAGTACAGGGACACAGTCTTCGTGTTGCCATCGTGACCCTCCCAATTAAAACAAAGCAACAGATACCTCATAGGAAACTCTGAGTCTTTCCAGTGGAGACCCAGATGACATCATTCGTTCAAGAGGCACTATATCTTTAACACTTCTGAAAGCAAACCCACACATAGCAAAATCAACTTGGCTCGATCAGTAGAATCAACATTGTTAAAATGTACATACTACCTAATGTAATTTACAGATTCGATGCAATCCCCATCAGCATACCAATGCCAGATTTCACAGATCTAGAAAAAATAATTCTACACTTTGGAACTAGAAAATAGCCTGAATGGCCAAAGCAATATTAAGCAAAAAGAACAAATCTGGAGGCATCACGTTATCAGACTTCAAACTATAGTGCAAGGCTATAGTAACCAACACAGCATAACATTGGCTCAAAAATAGAGACATAGACCAGTGGAACACAACAGAGAACCCAGATATAAAACCTATCTATTAATATATACTGCTGACTGATCTTTGACAAGGCACTGATTATTTGTGTGTTTAGTGAAAACATGTAAAAGCTACCATTTAAAACCATCACTTAACCATTTCTTCTCTTCAGACTTATTGCCAATCTATCAAGACCCTGTGTATACCTTAAAATACCTGTTTATACCTATTTTATACCTCAAAATAAATACTCAGTATCATTTTGGAAAAAATATTCCCGGCATGGACTTTTCTAAACTGAACTCCTATGTCTAAAAAATTAACTTCAGGACCCACATAAAAGAAGTTGGAGGAGGAGGCAAAGTCAACGCATGCTATGTGCCTGGCATTGTAACAAGCATTTAATGCCCCTCACTTCACTCTAACAAGGATTTAGCCTTGTTTATGTCCATGGGGAAACTAACACTCAGAAAGATTGTATGCCACATTTCCCTCTGGAAGCAGGCGGAGTGAAAGAATTCAGGCCTTGAAATGAGACACACCTGGGCTTTAATCCTATCACATCCTCTATCTGTACTATGTTTCCAGGGAGAAGCCCTTATCTTAGTCATCTTTTTTTCTCTAGCATTTAGCAGGTCAAATGCTTCAGAAGAGAAGGTTAATCACTACTGAAAGAAGGAGGAAAGCAAACTTCATAATATAGCAAACCTGAGATCATTTTTAGGAAAAAAGTTCAGTACGCAATCATTTATGAATTCCACACATAATTAGTAACTCATTTCTTGATGTGCCCTGGGGATAACTTTAAGGAGCAACTATTATCAATAAAGAAAAAGAGTGAAGACAAAAGAACAATGAAAATCACCCTATACTTCTAGAATTATCAAAAAATAAAAGAGGAGATAAAGATGATGTGACAGAAACTTCTTGTTTTCCCTCAATATCTATTTTCCCATTGTTTATTCTACAACAGAACTTTCCAATTTTAGCTATATGTCTACCAGGAATAGCAATCACACTTCCCTGTTTTCCTTTTATCTAGGTGTAGACATAGGACTAAGTTCTGGTCAATGGAACATGAAGGAAAGTAACGCGTGCAACTTCCAGGATATGTCCTTAAAGGGAAGGACTGTGACCCTTATCCCACTTTTCCCATCCTGCTTCCTGGAAGGTAGATGTGCTGGCGCACCATCCTGAACCATGAAGTGAGGGCAATAGCACCTGTGCTGAAGATGGTAGAGAAACAAGAGAGAAGCAGCCTGGGTCAGGGTCTGGTTCTAGACACTAGACATGAGCAACCATACCAGCCCTGTACCACTTACCTTCATACCATTAGGTAAGAGAAAAAGCATCCAGCTTACATAAGCCACTGTTATTTGGGGTCCCTGTTCCATACCACTGAGCTCGCATGCTCAGTAACACTGATGGAACCTATGAGGGCAAAAGTTTTATGAACTAGCCTATCCTTTCTTCAAATCTCAGGATTTCCTTCCTTCTAATAAAATGGAAGCCAGAAAACCACTCACTGGGAATCATAAATCAGCGTACGTCTTTAACTGGGCAAGATGACTGTTGGAAGCAATTGTAAGGTAACTGAGACATTTCTCTTCAAAAACTAGAACATAATTTTAGCAAAATGGCTTTTTTCTTCTCAGTGTGACCAGAGGAAAAAAAAGTCAAAATATGCATCACATCAGATTCTTTTTTTGAAAAGAATGGGATCAAAAGACCTGTCTACATCTGTATGCCTGCCTTTTTCTCTCTCACTCTGTATGTGTATGTGTGTCTCTGTCTCTCTATGTGTCTCTCTTTTCTTTCTGATTTTACATCTATAGAAGACAAAAGGCTTTGTGAATTAAGATAGCTAAGGTCAAAACAAATTTTAAGGCAGAAAAAAAAATTTAAACTAACCACTTTGCAAATGACTATGGGATAGGGTTCACATCCAAAGTCTCAGACCATATAGAATAGTCTTTACATATTCTTCAAATTCTACTCTGACTTCTGTTCTAAGTCCTGTGTATATTAAACTTTTTAGTAAAAATAAAACTCAGATGCATGCTAAAATTTCTGATTTTTGAGAATTTTCCCTACTATTAAATGGGTATGAATTTTGAATAATACAATAAAATAACCTCCAGTGATGTCTCTTTATTATAACATTGAAGCAGCCTATGCACTGCAACCTACAAGCTATGTGACTTGAGCAAGACACTCAACCTCACTAAGCCTTGTTTTTTCTCCCATAAAGTAGAGATAGTAACCATATTTGACTCATAGGATTGTGACATCAAGCACTGATCAAGCATTTAGCAGAGTGTCTGATGCATTATAGGAGCTAAGAGAATATTAGTTGTTATCCACGTTATGATCATGATTCCTATTTGCCAAAGACGTGCAGTTTCTATACTTTAAAAATTGATCTCCTTCCTATGGGAGATGATATTCTTTGACCATTATCTGCACACCATCTACTCTAGTTATTAGTATAAATGAGTTTATTTTAAGCAATCCATATATTTGCAAAGTGGCTGAATAGTTGGGAAATTAGTTCATCTATAAAATAGAATAAACTGATGGTGAAAAATAAACATAATTAGCTCTTTAATTTTAGCTACTTGAAAATCACACCAAATCCATGTGGGTCTTTTTGTCCAATAATAGTCAAATTAAAACTCGTGTGATTACTATATGTTTTGGTCATTATCAAAATACCTTTCATTATTAATTCAGTGTAATTATTACTCCACTTATTTTGCACAATTTTAAAAGACCATACAGGGAATTTTTTAAGTCCTAATGGTTTTCATAATAAAGATAGGGTAAATGTATATAAAATGTGTTTGTATACCAAGCTGTAAAATAAAAATTGTTAGTAAATATGAGAAGAAAAACAAGAATATTCCTCCTTTGTGCCACTGAGAAGCTATGAGCCCAAACTAAAATTAAGAAAGAGATTACATAATGGTTAAATTTACTGAAACTATACTTTTTAAAGGAGTATATCAAACAAGAATGAGAATATAGAGTAAAGCAGAAACACACATTTGTGAAATAGACATTGTTACACAGCACATTTAATAATTGCACACTTTTAAATTGACCCTGGAGTCAATAAGCTCTCAGATACAATTCAAAGATTAGAAAATGCTTCCAAGTGGTTGATAATGCTTCCTTCATCTTCATTTAGTGCCAATAAAAAAATATATATTGCATTGTATTTACTCTGCAAATGATCAACATCTCCAACTTCCCTCCCACACCCTTACACCCCTTCTGCCCCACTCAAGGCAAATCAAGAAAAGAGTAAGTTCCCTTAATTGGAAAAAAAATAAAACTTAACCTTATGTCCTGATTGTTTCTTTTAAAGCACTGAACTATGGCCATTTTGCTTAATTTCTTTTCAAATCATTTGGATTTCAGTGTGGCTAACACATGATACTTACAATATAAAAAGACTTAAAATATCAGATTTTAATAATCCTTAGGTGGCTGTATGCAAAGCAGATGTTCTATTATACTTTCCAGATGCCAGCTGTAAGCACAATTAATTAAAGACAGTGCTTACATATCATTTTAGTACATTGCAGTATATAGTTAAAACAATGTTAGAGAAAAGGGAGAATAAGCAAAAGCCAGGACTACTCAACTGCAAAGAGAATTGCCAAGAAAGATTGAGTTCACATATGTTTTACCAATAATAGGCAGAACTAAAAAGCAACTATAGCCAAACTAAGAAGTGCTTGCTTGGTGCATTGTGACAGCAGCAAGAATCAGTAAGAATTATAAAATACCAACTTTGTTCACAGCTTTGTGCACTACGTGCCATTGGTGAGGTTTTGACACAGTCATTAGTTATTCTAGAAATCTTCAGACGAACTAAGATGTCAATTAACACTTTAGGAGTGCAATAATCTGATAAAACCCAAATAGAATTTTTTATTCAATTTTCTAGAAAAGACAATTTTTACATTTCAAACAATATTAATTTTTTCTATGTTCATTATGCTTTTCCAACATATCACATGCACTCTTTTATTAAGTGCTGCCTTGTATTTTGTATGCTTTATAAATTATCTCTCTTTAGTACTTAGTTCAACTCAATAGGCACTGAGCACACAGTATGTACTGGGGGAGGCAGCGATAAATCAGCCAGAGTTCCCTGCTCAGAGATAGTTTTCATTCAGAGACCATCAAATCTTCATCATCAAATTCAGTACCTAATTTACTAACAACTCCAGTTACATGACCTAAGCAAACTCTAGGTTGAGTTCATTATACTGAGTTTACATTAGTTAACACAACTGCTATCACACTCCATATCCAACAGCATTTTTTTTTTTTTTTTTTGAGACAGAGTCTCACTGTTTTGCCTGGGCTAGAGTGCCGTGGCGTCGTCTTAGCTCACATCAACCTCAAACTCCTGGGCTCAAGTGATCCTCCTGCCTCAGCCTCCCAAGTAGCTGGGATTACAGGCATGCGCCACCATGCCTGGCTAGTTTTTTCTATGTATTTTTAGTTGTCCAATTAATTTCTTTCTATTTTCCAGCAGCATTTTCTCAAGGCTGAGAACACAGGTAAGCCTAAATAAAAAATAACATCTACTTCAGATTAAACAAATGTAAGTACAAGTGAATCACCCATTGTTTGCAAAGCATGGTGCTACTTCCTTACAAACAAAACTGAGGCAATCACAAATGAAAAATTTATTATGAAATAACTCACTAATCACCTATTCTATAAAGTTTGACCTTTGGATTCCCTAGGAATATGCTATCCTTACTTTCTAAACTGTAACTGGGAGAGAAGGCTATTCATTTTTACTCTAAACACAACTTATAGAGATTTCCATTTATTTTTCTTTAAGGGGTTAATTTCAAATGTGTCTACCTTTACGAAAACTGAAAAACTTACCTTGGTTTATCTGATTAATTTAAATCATATACAATTGTTAATATTCTACATTTTTCGACTTACAAAATGACAATTCCACACAGGTAAACATGTAAAAATTCTACTTTATAACTTGAACATAATGATTCATGAAATTGGTAATCTGAACACTTTTACATTTAATCCAGTGGGATCTATTTGTACAAATGACTTGATGACTTTAAAATGACATTTTTTTAAAGCAAGATACAGAAAGATGGAAAATAACATATGAAAAGTAAAAAGTGCACATTTTCCTCCAAAGTGAGAGTAAACCCATGTGATAAATTCAAGAAAGCAACTTTTTGCAAAGCTGTAAGCTAATGTTCCTAGAAATTTGTTTGTTAACAACCTACTTACTTTCAGAACAGTTTCCTTTTTGTCCTCATGCAAGGTTGGGAGGAGGGGATCCAATAGACATAAAGTGTGCTGACCTCTCACCCCTGGGGACCAAATTTTAAATGAGTCCATGGATTCATGCCCTCTTAACTCAATTACTACTGAGAAGTGACTACATAAAATCACACACAAAAAATAGCCACTTGACATTAACCAAAACCTCAGGACCACACTGGCAGAAGAATGAGCTCACCTTTTAAATTCAGAAGACATCATTCTCCTGCTGAGTTCCAAAAGTGCATCCCACTGAAAAGATCACGTTACGCCCACCCTGGCTGTACCTGCAGCTTGAAGATTAACAGATAAGCAGATGAATAGTCAGAAGAACAATAAAAATTCTCTTCAGAAAAGAAAGGGGAGAAAAAAAATAAGGGTATTTTACCCAGCAAGAAGAGAGAGATGAGTATGTTGTTGAATTGGGCTTCCTTAACTGATTAGGTTTCCCTTGAAAGTGGTGGGGGCTGCTCAGCTGGTACTGTTGGGAGTACTGCTGAGGTCAGCACCTTCCCCCTTACAAAGACAAAAACCAAGTCCTTCTGTTAGTCACATGCCACAGGGTGCTGTCCACCCTGTAAAGCACTATGCAAAAATTAATTATCATCATTATATAATCATCTGATTATAACAACCTTACTCTATTCAAGATCCTCTAGCAGCAGTCCCCAACCTTTTTGGCACCAGGGACCAGTTTCTTGGAATACAATTTTTCCAAGGACATGGTGCGGTGGGGGGTACGAGGCAGAGTTCGGGCAGTGATGCGCGGCCCGGTTCCAAAGAGGGCACCACCAGTACCAGACTGGGGGCCGGGGTGGGGCTGGGAACCACAGCTCTGCAGCGGTATGGCTGACACTTTGTTGCAAGCTCAATAGTTTCTAAGTGTCAAGTTGTCCTTTAGGATCAGCAAAATGAAACTCCAGGGTTGGTTTTAATCCCATTCTAAACTAAATCCTTTTAGCTAACCCATTAGCACTCATCACTAGGAGGCTTTCTCTAGTTCATTTGTTTATTTTACTTGTTTATTGGCTTTCTTTCTCCCCTTCTCCTAAAAGGTAAACTCCAGGATGGACCTGATCTGCCTCACCCTTGGCCGGCTCTATCTTTAGTGCCTACATCACATCAAACACTGAGGAAAGCATATCATAACTGTTGTCAAATTTATTAATCGAGTAATGAAAACTGTAATATTAACACTAGTAATACCATCTGTCCACAGGAAAACACGAAAATAAGGATGATTTCTTCTTTCTAGTAATACTTATTTTTTGTCCTTTCTCAATACTCTTTCCTCCAACCTTACAAACTTCATAGCTATTTATCAAGACTTTGCAGATAGGTTATGAGGAATAAGAAAACGTTCACAAAGCACTCTGAATTTCTGCCATAAACAAAATAGGACATGCCTGATTGACAAAATATGCACCTTATATTCAATCAATAGATCAAACATTTACCGGGGCTATACTGGATGATAGATACTTTCACGTAAATTATTATTATTAATCTAGATCTTCTAGGTGGAAAGTATGCTTCTATGTTTATCAGTTTGGAATGGTGCTTATATTGGTTGAGCCCATTAAGTAGCTAGAATTTGTACTTACTTTATTCCAGTATTTTGTGTAACCTTGTTTTTTTAAAATTATTTTTCTGTCCTTGCAGACTCTTCAGTGCTGTGTTTTTTTCCTGTCTGTACAGGGACCGTGCCTTGGCAATAGGGAAGAAGGCCCCTTCATCTAAAGAGCTACTCATCAGAGGCAGTAAAGCCTGATGTCTAAGAGCTCAGGCTCTGGATGTAGATTGTTCGCACCTGGCTTTGTCCCTCACAGGAAAGGTGACCTTGGCTCAATCTCACTGTGCCTTAGTTGCCTCATTTGCAAGACAAGGATAATAAACGGTAAGTTTTAACCATTGTTAATAACAGAGTAGACCATGGTGGTTGTTAGTAACACTCTATGGTACTTCTCCATTTCCTTAGCAGGCTTTAAAACATGTCACCAAGCCTTCCATTTCAAGTGAGAAATCCATTTGTGAGGAATTCCCTTTCCTGGAAATGAAAATGGGTTAGAATGTAGAAATAAAATCTGCCCAGAAATAGAGAAAGATTTAGCATACTTCATGTATATCTATGGAAAAGAGAAATCAAGGAGAAAAGATTATGAGTTTTTCATGAAGACTTTCAGGGCTTTAACCTTTCATTTCTTTTCTATAAATTTTTATAGATTGTGGAGAAAACTACCAGCATCAAAGTTAAAATACTGAAACTAACTCACCTCTTTTTCTGACAGCTGTGTTACTCTAGCCTGGCCTTTATCATATGAGTTTTTCTTAATATCAACTTTGCTAAAATATATTTCATATACCCTACAGCTCACTCATTTAAAATGTACAATTCAATAATTTTTACTAGATTCACACAGTTATGCAATCATCATCACAATTTCAGAATATTTTTATCATCCCCTCACAAAACCTCATACCCATTTTCCCTCAACCTCCTCAGCCCTAGGCAACCACTGATTTACTTTCTGTCCCTGTGAGACATGTTTAAATGAGTCAAAGGTTAAATCAATAAACAAATTAAAATAATATAATTAGAGTATGTAAAATTTTTGTAACTAAAATTTGAATCATTTCTTGAATGCTTATAAATAAAAAAGGTTAAAGATGTATAAGACATGTTATAATCAACACATATGTATATATCATCTATTGTGGTGCTGAGAAGGTAAAGGAGACCGAGATGCTATTCACAATGAATTTGACAAAATAGGGCATGGATAATTAAGAAGCATGTGTAGAGTGTCAGGCAAGAAGATTAGGCCACAAGTTCTAGAGCACTCAGAGGCAGGGATCTCTGGTGACTGAGGCAGACAAGAAAAAGACATTCCAATCAGGCAATCAAGGATGGGCAAGACTGAGATAAGCAAAGAGAAGTGAGGCAGGAATTTTAGTTTTTAACTACAGGTAAAGCTTGTGCTTTCTTCAGAATGCAAAGATTCCAGAAGAAGTGACCCCAAACATTCTGAGTTATCAATTCACAATATGTTTAAATGGATATTAAACAGATCCTTCCTGTAAGTTTTCTTAAAGCATTCTAAGAAATACATTTTTAAAGGAAAAGATATATGAACAGCTTGTTTTTTCTCATTACAAAATGTCTGATTTTGCTATATGGATCAAGTGACCATTTCTGAGATCAAGAAAATAGAAAAAGCTTCAGAAAGAAATGAAAAAAGATAACTTTTTATATTGCAAAGAGACAAGCTTTTTGGAGATGGTAGTTATGTGACGATTATGAGATTTACGCTTTTTTAAACTCACTTCTATGTAAATCTATCTCCTCTGCTAGATCTTAAACTTCATTGGAGTCTTCCAGGGGGTTCACTAAACGCAATCCCTCTTCCCTGCTTGGATTCTGGATCAACAAAAAAATAATACAAGGAATAGGGTTGACAGAAGCCAAAATATTACTTTTATTACTGACAGCTAGGCTGGAAGACGTGACTTACATCTGCAGGCAAATGTTAGAATCAAAATCTCCAGATGGATGGAAAGAGCCTGTCTTTAGAGAAATAGCTGAGAAGTCATGCTTCTGCTACAGCTCACTCCGTAGGAAGAGGAGAGCAGCTGAGCTACACATGCCCAGTGATTTCTTTGAATGTATCAGGTAAATGAATCTATCTGCCTGGGGCAAGTGACTTGGTTGTCAAACTTGAATGCTCAACAGAATCACCTGGAGGGGCTTGTTAAAACACAGATATGCATTTCTGACAAGTGCCCAACTGGTCCTAATGTTGGTCTGGGAGGTTGGGGTGGTGGCAGGTCACACGTTGAGAACCGCAGCACAGAAAATGGCCAAGAGCATCACATTCCATCAGAACAAGGAAGAAGTGTCCCTCATAACAGCTTCCACAACGGCAGTTGCTTAGCCTGGTCACACTCTTTTCCCTTCGTCCATCCATGACCGGTCTAGGGGCTGGTGCACAGGGGCCATAAGGTGTTTGCTGGGTTACATTGAATACTCATGCTGCTTGATTTATGTCCCAACTAGACTAGGAAAATGATTTTTGAAAAAATTTTAGAATGTCACTTTACTAAATTTCATGTCATCTTCATGTGAAGTTTTCAACTCTGATACTTTACTGATTCACCACTCTCTGGGGACAGGCTGGATATGAATTAGGAATAACAAGGCTACAATAATGCACACATGCCTATTTCTGTATAATTTTCCTCTGAAAGTACCAGAAACTCTCCCCCAAAAGGGCATTTCCATCCCACTGTTTCTCGGGGGGATTTAGTAGTTTTGAGTAACTGGGAAATTAAAACCAAGAGTTTGACTTTTCTGATATGACTGTAAACATTAGAAGATTTACTTATCTTTACTTATCTGGCAACTCCCTCACACTGTAGATAACTCCCTCATTGAACATTTCTAAATTATATTCAGACTTTTCACAGATACAGGGAAATTTTTACTCTCCATTTTGCAGTGAGTTTTTTAAGAATCAATTTAGGCCATATTAAATTAAAGATGATCCAATTAATAATACTTTGCAAATTTCCAATCCTGAATAATTTAACGAATACTAACGAATACTAACACTTTGAAGGGGGAAACTTTTTATAACTTTAACAGGAATCCAGGACCTAGAAGTGACATAATAAATGCACCAGGTTTTATGATTAGAGAAGCTTACTTGAAGGAATTCTTCAAGAAGATATGTAAATAGCTTGGATCCATTTAACTCTATCGACCACTCTCTGACTGCCCTCTACTGGCTAAATTTCAGAGTGCCAATCAAAATACGGTACTTTGTCTTAAGATTTTATCAAAAACATTTGCAGTGGGTATTTGGAAGGCTTGTGTGATCCATGTCTCCTATATCGCTGTACAATCTAAAGTGATTTATTTAATCTATCTTTAACCCTCACTGATACATATCTTGATTTTTAGTTTGTACTAGTCACTTTGTCTAAGGGGTTTTCAATAATGATGATAAAAACCTCACACTCAATAATGACTGAAAACAAGGAATTCGAAATATTGCATCTGCGGTGAGAGAGCCTTCTTCACTTCTTGTAACAGTGAAAGGCATGAGTTGATGAATGCAGGGGCTGTCACCAGGGCCATAGAGTTGACTTTTGTAATGAATGCTTTGCATGTCATTTTATCATTTTATACTTCAGTTTATCTATCCTTATTGATAGCAACCAAACACAGACGGACTTATGACAATTTCTTATTGGAAACTGATGAGTTGTTTTGTAAGGTTTCAAGGGATATCAGTGAAATGACTCCAGTCTTAAAAATTTGGAGTGCAGTTGTGGGAGTTAAGTTTAGATTACCAATGTGGGTTCAGTTTTTAAATGTCTTAAGAGGAAAATTACAATCCTCGTATCTTGAGTTTCTTGGCTGTGAAGTGAGATTATAAATGGGGACAGTTTAGGTATAAATAACATCTTATAAGCCAGGCCCTCTTGTCTTCCTTTTTCACTTGTTACAAGGACTAAAATAGAAGGACTATGCTTCAAGGGTACTCAATGGCTGGTAGGGGAACCTATTCATTCATTGGCTACCTCAAGGAAGTGAGCTCCTGTCACGCAATGAAGGGCTGAAAAACATTTCCACTTTTTATTAAGAAAAGAGGTTGCTAAAACGAAGTTGCAATCCTATCTATTGTAGGACAAGCTGTTTCTGTAGAATAAAACTCCAAGATTGTGCAAAAGACAAAAATTATACTAGAAATTTAAGAGTCTAAAATGTCATTTAACTTTATTTTCTCGGAATCTAAATAAATCCAAGACTGAATGCCCATCACATTGAGTTAAGACACTTAGTTTTAGTTATTATTATTATGAGTCTTCTCTTACCTTAGGTTCAGATGAAGATTCCAGTAATCTTGTGTAGGACAAAATATTTGGAATAGCCCCTCCAGTTATACATCCTTCCTGATAGCCCCAACACTTACACAACGCCCAAGTCCATGCGCTCTTCCTTCAGCACGCCACACCACGGGGAGGAGACTGCGGGTACCCTCTGCTCCCAGAACCTGCAACCCTCCCTGGGCCCCATTCATGGGGAATTGCCACTGTTTGCACCTCCCAAATGCCTCTGTCTCCTATCTCTTCTGAGTTACCCACAATAACCTCTTTATTGAATTCAGATTTTCATTACAGCCAAAGGTGAGGGATTGTCTTCAGCTTCTGCTGGAAGGCTTGCCAAAGACTTCCTTGGAGGCAGATAAGCACCAAGGCAGGAAAAACAATGCAACGAATAAATACAACTGGGTGTCCATCCTTTCTGATTTTTCCATCCTTTTCTGAATTTTCCAGTGAAATTAAAACTCATATTGCTACATCAAAAATGATTCTGCCATATTTTCAAAATTAGAAAGAATAGATTGAAATAAGAAAGACAGGCAGCTGAGAAACCGGAAGAAGATTTAAATAAAGGGCAGTGTTTCCCTAGGTCTTTGTAAGTCACTGTTTAGCTTATTTACTTATTTTTGCTGCCACCTGCTGGTGTGCAGGGATTCCTAGTACGCTGAGCTAGTGAGAGACAAAACTCTTGCTTTAATTCATTGCAGCCTGCATGCATCTATAAGATTCAAAGATGAGACCCTTCAGAAAATCATAGTCTTTGTCAGTATAATATTGACAATGCTTTAAATATAAATCAAATTGCAATATATTGGGGAGAGGTCTATAGAAAGAGATGAGGAATGCAATACCAAAGGTCAATAGTTTGGAGCTGGAATGAGGCTAACAGTCCAGAGGTTTTAAAAATAAAGGCCTATGGCTGCAGTACCACAATATTTGTAATAGGGTCTTCCAGGTGCCTGTAGTTATTGATGCACTGACAGAATATAAAGTAATCACAGGGTATATTGGAACTACTAATTACATGTTCTATGGAAAGCTTGCTCATCTCTTGCCCATTTTACTGTTTATCTAAAACAGTATCATCTAGAGTTGATGTAATCTTATTTAAAAACGAAAAAGATAGACAACAGTATGCAGTATAAAATCACTCTTAAATGTCATCAGGAAACAAATTAATACACTCTACAATCCAAAAATGATGCGGGACTCCATGCCACACACAATAACCTTGATGTACAAGGATTGACTTGAGGTCCATCAGGGTATATTCTGCAATTAATATGCTGAAAGGTTTGCACCCCAAATCAAAACAAACAGAGGATCCTATGCAGAAGTATGTTGTGTATGTTCTTGACCATATATAGAGTCAAAACCTAGGCTATAAAAAGATTTCTCAGGATCCTGGATTCAGCAAGGGCTGAAATATTTACTGACTTGTCAGCATTATGGAAGGCCAGCTTCCCAAGAGCATCATTGGTCACTCCCTGGAGATTTCAATCCCACAATAGGAATCAGCTACTACTGAAGACATTGCTGCTTACAGTGCAGGTTTAGGCCACTGTCTCAACATTACAAATTGAGAAATTTCTCAGGTCATGATGAAGTCATGAATGTAGAGTTCATGATAAACTCATTCAACATTACTAATGGAGTGAACTGAGTGTGGCATTTAGAGAATATATCCAATGGACTATGTATTAGCAACACTTTTATTCACAAATGATTCC
Source organism: Avahi laniger (assembly GCA_963575035.1). NCBI lineage: Eukaryota > Metazoa > Chordata > Mammalia > Primates > Indriidae > Avahi > Avahi laniger. The sequence continues at coordinate 63,705 of CAUYSK010088347.1, read as the reverse complement.
CAACTTGAACTAGCTTAGAAAAAAATGGGAATTTTATGGTTAATAGACTTCAACTGCAGTTTACATTGCCAAGCCACAGGAAGATCAGAGATCTGCTCTTTAGCTGGCCTTAGAAACAGCTAAAATAAGGTGTCGGATGCTTCCAGTGTTCATGAGCTATGCTTCTCAGTTCATAATAGCGTCATCTCTAGTGCATAACATCTTCTTTCAGCAGGAGGCAATATGCCCTCTAACTCTGCAGCCCTACCATGCCTGCCCCTTACAATCCAAGGGAAGAACACTGAGTGACTTGAGTCAGGGGTCCATGCCTGGACCAGCCAGATGTGGCCGGAGATAACATGGAGTACAGGTAAGAGCAGGAACTTCGAATCCTAACTTCCCCAGGCATGTGTCGGTTTCCTCACCTGTTAAGGAGGGATATAATAATACCTAGTTTAGAAGTTTGTTGTGGAATGAAAAGATTATATGTAAAGTGCTTAAAACTATGCCGAATGTCCATTGATAGATGAATGAATTTTTAAAATAGGGTATAAACACACAACAGAATATTATTCCTACCATTTGTGGCCGCGTAGATGAACCTGGAGGACCTTATGCTAAGTGAAATAAGCCAGTCAAAGAATGACAAATACTGTATGATGGCACTTACATGAGGAACCTAAAATAGTCAAACTCATTGATCATAAAGTAGAATGGTGGTTGCCAGGGACTGGGGGAAGAGAGAAATGGGGAATTGTTGCTCAGTGGGAATAAAGTTTCAGTTATGCAAGATGAATATGTTCTAGAGATCTACCATACAACTAACAGTATGGTATTGTGTACTTAAAAATTTGCTAAGAGAGTAGATCTCATGTTAAGTGTTCTTATCACAATAAAAAGAAAAAAAAGAAGAAGGAAGGAAGGAAGGAAGGAACGAGACACAAAGGGACACAAAGAAACTTAGAGGTGACAGTTATATTTATTATTAATTATCTTTATTATGGTGATGGTATCAAGGGTGTATGTATACGTCCAAACTCATCAAATTATTTACATTAAACACGTGGTATTTTTTTGAGGTATATCAATTATACCTCAACAAAGCTGTTAAAAAAAAACCATGCTTGACACAGAATCAGCACCATTTAAGTGATTAGTCCACCAGAACAGCTGTTCTCAATTTTGGTCATACATTGGAATCATTTGGGGAACTTTAAAAAACACACTTGCTGCCTTGGTCTCATCCCCAGATAACTGGCTTGGGGATGTAGCCCAAGCATCAGGATTTTTAATGTGCTTCTCACAAAATTCTAATGTGCACCCAGGATTGAGGACTACTATACTGAATTATAAACTTCATAGATAGAGGGATTTTCTTTATGTCCACTCTTCAATCCTTCAGTACTTAAACTATGCCTGGCATACAAAAGGTGTTCAAAAATATTTGTTGAATGAAATAATGACACAGCTATAGGAGCTGCTACGTCCAGTTAAATGAGGGTGGGGATGTATTTGTGTACATGTGTGCAGAAGCTGGCCAGTAATATTTATGGGGCCAGGGTAGGACTAAAAATGAAAGCTCCCATAACATATATTACTTGTAAATATTTATTATAAGTTAAGTTAATACATAGCTAAATAAAATATCTTTTCCTATCATGAAAAATAAATCTCTATAGCGACTTAGAGACTCAAATCTAAATCTGTAATTTGGGGACCCCTCTGAATTCCTCTCTAGAACACAGCAGACTGGGGAAAGCCATTTACTGGCTCCTGGCCACTGCCCATGACTGCTCCTCTTGCTTTCCAATAGCAAATCTCTCACTGCAGGGGCCCTTGGTCACACAGATATCTACATCCTGTTCTTACAATGAACCTCTGTCCATACCACCCACAAATATCCAGGCCTGGTATATGAACACCATCAGTACTGCCAGCATCCAAGTGGATAGACTAGGTGAAGAAGAAGTGGGCTTGGGTCCATTTGGATGGGGAAATTTAGGTGCTCTCATACCTGAAAGGTATTCTAGGAAGAGTTGGGTGGAGCAATTGCATGAGATCCAGATGGATACATCCCCTTGGCCCCATTAACTGCTAAACCTAAGGGGCATGGCTAGAAGAGGGCCAAACTGTGTTCCTCTAAAGCATGGGGCCCAGGGTAGGACCCCTGGGCTTAAGGTGGGCAGGGCTCTGTGTATATGAGTGTGTGTGTGCACGTATGTACGCATACCTGCACTACAGTTAGGAAAAATGCTGGGCGTGCTGTAGATTGCAATATTCTATATAACTGAACTTTAAGGAGCATTTCTTAATCTAAATTCTGTTTAACACATGCAGACAGGTATCTCCTGCCTCATATCATTAAAACGTACACAGACATTCACATGTGTGCTAGATGGCATGCCTTCTACTTTAAATCTGTCAGTGACTCCCAGTGTATTTAAAAAAGAAAAGTTACAGGAAATTCTTATTAGTAATTAGCCAGTTATTTTCTACAAAGTCACCAGGAACACTGAATTAGCGAATTACTGAATTAGTCATTCTTCCTAGGTGAAATGCAAGGTTACATTCCTGTGAGCCTCTGGTTACAACATTTTCTTCAATTGATCAATACATAATATTGTGTGTGTGTGTGTGTATGTGTTTCTTTTCAAAGATATCTTATTTAATACATATTGTTAATTCATTAACATTGAATTCACAGTCAACAGCTCTATAACTCACACTTGAAGAAAATTTATCTAACACATGCATTTTCTCCATGAGGCACATCACAATTTTCTTGCATGTAGGATCATTGGACAGCACTCTGCACTGCTCTTAGGCATCATTTTAAACAGAGAAATCACCAAAAAAAGCACAGAAATTATGAAAAATATGGCTTTAAATATATCTTGAAAAATATCCTAGTTTACAGTATGAAGCTGAAACAAGAAAGAAGTACATTGCCTTGTTCAACTTTAGCTAAGAACATGCACATCAGGTGACTCCAATTTTTCAACACTTCACGTGTCCCTATATGATAGTGAAAGCACTGAGAGTATTGATTTTGGTGTTACAAATAAACTTTAGCTAGTAGGCAAATTTGCAACTACAGAATCCATGAATAATGAAGATCAACTATATTTAACATAATAAAGTCTAAAATCCTTCCCCTGGAATTCAAGTCTCTCCATGAGTTGGCTGCATTTTGTTTTTCCAACCTTAATACCAATCTTCACCAGTTCTCCCCTCTTCGCTCTCCACTCTTGTCAGACTAAAATAACCTTTCCTCCTGCACAGCTATACAGTCTCCCCTCTCCTGTTTCTGTTGACTTAAGTCGACATTTACTGGAACATGAATGTCCCCGAAGCTGCATGGGACAGAAGAGAAAGATTCTTCTCAATAAGTGTATGGGATATTACATGATCCCAAACCTTTCTATATCAGTTACCTGCATTTAAAGCATCCTACTGTGATGAGTTCAGTGACAACTCAATCAAACTAACAGGGTCTTCATGGGTGGAGACAGTAGGCTGAATGTTATTACATGACAAAGTAGCTAGAGAGCATCAAATGCCGTGACCAGGCCAAATATGCTGTGAATAAATTGACCATGGCTTTGGAAAGTTCACGGTCGAATATTTCTTCACCTCCCATGAGATAAGCTCAAGGCTGAGAATAACAATTTTGAATTATTCCTTTTCTTTATGAAATAAACTGTGGGCTAGAATTACATAGAAGTTGCATGATAAAATTCACTTCCAAGGACTGATTTCCAAATTTCTGAAAAAGCAAAACATATAAAAGAATCTGCTTTAAATGACAACATTATTGTCATCTGATGACTTGTTATGCTTCACGTAATTTGTCCATACACATTTGATATACACACATCTCTATCTGTGTATATATAAGTGTATATACATTATATTTATGAGATGTATGTGTGTATATAAATATGAATAAATATACATATAAATATATATCTTATGTTTTTAAGGATAATTATAATTCTCCATTGTGTGAATCATTTTGCAATTTGAAGAAAGCCAAAGCCAAATTGAAGGACCTGTAGTCCGTATGCGTGTGTCTTTACAGTTTTAAGAAGAAATGCAAACAAATACTTTGTTCAGCCAGCTATTTGGAATAGAGAAGTACATGCTTTCCTCATTAAGTCCTTATTATCCTTAGCTTCTATTTTGGTATCTGCTGCCAGGAAGTGGATTTCTAATTACCTTTGTGACCAATAAAAAAAGTTTAGAAAACCGTATATTAAGCTAGGAATTAATTTCAACACAAAAAGCATATATAGAAATGGATTTTCCAAGTTTTTCATGTAGTATGTATTCAAATAAAATAATTCATATATGTCTTCAATAAATGTGCACTTCACATTTTGGGTTGGTGGGGAAAACACTACATTAGTCAATCCTGCTCTGAGATGACATAGCAAGTTGTCCATATTCTAAAAGTTCTTAGTTGTTCCCAAATATATATTTCATGGTCTACCTTTACCTTATGTTCTTCTTAATTTAATCTCTATCATTAGAGAACACAATAGGGGATCATATCATCAGAAAGTGTCTACCAACATGTTCTCATGGTATCTAAGTCAGTCTACTTTCCTGTCGTAGGTCTCAAAGACAGCCTAAGATCAAGGGCTCATAAAAAATAGGCGCTCGACCTCACTCCCTCTCAGTAGGACTAAACAAAAAAGATGCCAAGATAGAGGCTGGAGGGATGTGAAAGGGACTGGGACATATCTCTGTTCTCAATCATGATTTGGATTTGGGCCACCCAACCTTACAGGTACGTGAGAAATAATTTATTCCTAAATCCTCATTAGACCAAGTACCTTGGTCCAGTAGTTGGGCTCACTGTCCAGTGGGGTAGTCTAAAAGCAATGAATTAGAAGCCTGGCTCTTCATTGGCAAAAGAGTTAACTAAGAGGTCAGACCAGTAGATACAGCCCAAGCAGTGTCTGATCACATGCTTTCTGATAACATTTCATCTCTGCAGTCAGGTGTGCTCTGTCTATCCTGAGTACTTAAAGGAGAGCAGACAGCAGCCCCAGAATTACATGCAATCCTGGGTAAAAGTCTGGGAGTGGGGTGAATGCTGAGGAAATAAAAGTAAAACCAAGAAATAGAAGATGAAAATTTTTAAAATTAGAAAACAGGAGACTCAACTCCTGAACAATAAAACCAAAAACCAGTTTTTTGAGGGAAGTAGTAACTAAATAATGGCTTGGCAATTATGGTCAAGCAGAGAGAGAGAGAGAGAACACACACAAAGGAACCTTGGGAACAAGAAAGAGGCACAATTAAAAATATCAGAGAGAAATTTAAGAATCATAGTTCGGTCATCAACAAATCCTTCTTGGACAGCTTCTTTATGCCAAGACCTATGCTATGCACTGGGGAAAGAGGAGAGACTATGACAGAGTCCCTGCATTTGTGGGTCCTAGGTTCAAGAGAGGGAAGTCAGATGAGCCCAAAGATAATAATTAATTGCAGCTAGTGGTAAGTGCATGCAGATGATAAAATAGAGCAATATAAGAGAGAGGTCCTCATGGTTGCTTTAGTTAGGATGGGCAGTGAAGGCCTTTCTGAGGAAGTGACATTTGAATTGAGACCAGAATAATGGGAATAGCCACACAAACAACTACCTGTGGGAAGAGTCTTCCAAGAAGAAGAGCGAGGACAAAGTCCCCAAGCTTGCAACAGGCCTGGTGTGTGTAAGGGACAGAGGAGGCCAGTGTCTCTAGAGTCTGTGAACAAGGTTGGGGGAGTAGAGGGAACTGACATAGGAGGGGAAGGCAGTGGCCAAGTCAGACAGGGATTCTCTAGACAGCAGTAGTCTGATGTCACTAGTGGAGAATCACTGTAATTACATGATTTGACTTACTCTCCAGAGGGACTGTTCTCTGGAGGTCAGCCTGGAGCGGGGGAGGTGGGAGTACAGGAGAGAAATCAGAAGACCTCTTAGGACTGTGGAGTGGTAGTGCTTGCAAGAGAAGGTGGTAGCTACTCCAGGGCTTTATCAGTTGACCAGAAGAGAGGGATATGTACAAACTCGAAGCAATTGGAGAACGACATAAATTGGATAATTCCCTAAAAATATATATATTTTAAAATGCATTCAGCACTTATCATGTTCCCAATTCTGTATTAGGTTCTGAGAAAGATATTTTAAAAATTAACTCAAGTTCTTGCCCTCCATCTGCACCATCTTGGGATAAAACCATCAAATGTATGTGTAACTAAGCTGATATATGAAGGTGCATTGGCAACCAGGACCACAATAAGAAACGAAGGATGGAAAGGGGGAAAGACGAAAGGATGGAAGGAAGAAAGAGGACAAAAGGAATAAAGAAAAGGAAGGAAGGAAGGAAGGAAGGAAGGAAGGAAGGAAGGAAGGAAGGAAGGAAGGAAGAGAAGGAGAGAGGGAAAAATTAAATAATTAAATACCCCACATTGTCCAGCGTAAAAATACAGAACCTGACATTTCCCCAAAAGGAACCGTCTCTAAAACCTCCACCTGTGCTTCCACTGCCACCCAGTTTACATAAAAGTGGGTTGAGACGTATAACTACCTGGATTCTCCAGAAGCAAATGTTCAGCTGGAACTTGAGGAGCAAGATGTTTCTTAGGGAAAAGCACCTGTGTAAAGACTGGGGTGGCAGCAGGCTTAGATAGGGAGACCTGAATTGGGAGGCAGGACAGGCAAAGCCTCGGCCGGCCTAGCAGGGAACCCTGGAGTGAGCAGTGCTCACCAGAGGTCCCCCCATGGAGCAGAAATAGCCAGGCCCTTCCTCCTGTCCCTTAGTCACCAGAGCAAATATATGTTGTCCTGAGAAGACTGTCACCCTAGAAGGGGCAGCTCTCTGCAGCTGAGGCAGTCCCTGAAGGAGCCGACTGCTAGAGCAGGAAATGCTGGATCTGGGCCGGGCATCCATTTCCTCATGTCTACTGCGGGGGGCCGTAAGTGGCAGGGGTACGTGGACAAGAAGTTCTGTGTTGGAGAAACAGTTTCTGGAGAGGCAATCATCCTTTTTCCTTCCCTTCCTTACCTCAATGTTTCCTCTCTTCCTAATGGAATGGGAGTAGCCAAGGTTGTCTTCCTTCAACTAAGTTAGGAACTGGTGATCTCTTTTCTAAAAATTGCTGAGCTCTGAATCGGCCTGACGCTGCTATGAAGAGAGATGTCAGAGCTGAGAAAAGGAATGTGGCAGGGTTCCCACTATGTCTTTCCTAAATGGGTCGAGAAGTAGGGACTTGGAATGGTGTCTGTGTCTTAAATATTCCAGTCGGCCCATAAAGGGCTACTTGCTTGGTGAAGGGTCTGGACAACAGGAATGCGAGGTGGCCCACTACCCCACAGGGTCACTGCTGAGGTGAGGAGAAAGTTTTAGCTGGACTGCTTGCCGTGAAATTTTGTAGGACCTGTAGGGCCCTCCAAAGAACTGACAAATATGCCCACGTGAGTAACACTGTATCTGCATGAGTTCCACCATGAAGAAGTCACATGCTGGGAGTGCAGTGATTATGGTCTGGACAAGTTCAGGAGAAGACAAGGAAGGAAGATGCATCATCCTGTGTATATACTACAAAATTTCAAATTATATATTTAACATGAGCAGAAAACAAATTATTTTCAATTGCCCTACATACTCTGGATAAAACTTGCATATATGATCATCAACAACAAAGCAAAGTAACAATCTTTGAAAAAGTCCTTGGAAGCCACTATTCACAGGATAATGCAGCCTCATGAGTAAGGCTATGACCACCACTAAGTAAATGGTATTAGAGAACTGCTCAGGCAAGCAGTTCAACAGTGTTTCAATATAAAGAAGTTCCAAAGAGCCAAGGCATTATGAAAAATAACAGCATTGCTACTTTTATCTCACAGTGGGAGACAGGAAATTAGCTGGGAACATTTGACAATAAAAAACACAAAGAGATGGACCCTGGACATCAAAAGGATGGGACATGGACACTAAGAAGAAAGACTCTTCAGTTGCACTGATTGGACAATAAGCAAATGTTTAACTATCTCTTCTCTATCCATTACTCTAAATTGTTATTAATAAATCCCTCTAGCTCATATGGCTCTGTGAATTTTATAGTACATTTTTAATCCAATTGTTTGTTACTCAGGAGCCCACAAAAATGTATTTTCCCAGAATCCTGCATACCCTAGGAACAACCCCTTCATGTGATTTTTTGACCAAGAAATGAAGGGGGTTCCCACCGCATGCCAGCAGTCACATAAGGAAATATCATTTGTCCTTGACCTCCACTCCAGTGCAACGGCAGAGGAGTGAGCACAGAGAAAGAAAAGGAAGGTGGAGAGTGGACGATAGCAAACCAGACCCCCATATACACGCTGTAAGCCCTGGAGCTACAGACCTAACCTAAAACAAAATGACCAAGAAGTGGTGGAATTTGCCTGGGAAGAATTTAAAGGAGATTGTTACTGAGGGGAGAAAAGTGTTCTTTCAAAACACTAGCAATTGCTGGAAAATTAAATCACCTAATTATACGTCAATTCTAGCATTTGTAATCTCCAAGGAGATTTCCTTGAGACTGTAGATTCCTCTCTTTTTTATTCCACAACCGAAGTACCTAAAAGAACAGCCATTCATTTGGATGATTGATCCAAATGAAATATAAAGTTTATTCTGAATCTCTGAAGATAATTAACTTTAAGTCCCCACAAAAATATTAAATAAAACAGATGTGTAGCTAGAGAGGTGAGACACATGAGAGCTAAAAACACCTGTTTGACAGACTTAAGCTGTAAAGAATAACTGAAATCCTAAGGCAATTATGAAACACACCATTAGTGTAATCTTTGCAATGATTTATCTTTGTATTTCTCACTTATTCTTGGCATAACTAAGGAAATGCTGAAGACTATTGTACTAAATGGCTTACAAACATGAATATTTAAAGGAGTTTGATACTAATCGTCCTCAAAACTCATTACATCATTCTTTTAATGTGTAGAGTGCTGGTGATTCAAAATAAAATGGCAATTATAATAGACTTAAGTATTGCAGATCTAGCAAATATTTTTACACAAATACTTCTTCCATTCCATTGGATCTATAAGTGCTCTTACAAGAAATAATTCAGAGAAGCCACTAAAGCATAAATAGTTTTCCTCTATAGGAAAGTGTTAAAATTTTGATTAATTGTGACATGTAAACCAATCCAGTCCTAAATATGATGATTTTACTATTGAAATCCAGGACTGAGAAAATATGAGTCTAATTAAAGCAGATACAAATGACAAATATCGATGTCTACCTATCTATATATTTCTATTAAATATTCATCTGTTCTTATTTTTCATAATGTAATATATGCTTTCTACATTCTCTAAGAAATCTGTAAACTCTTTGATAACTAACATACTTTTAACTCTCCTTTTCCAGTGTATGCTAAGGAAATCAGCTAATTAAATTCTTCTTTCACTCAACACACACTGACATGAGCACAGGCAAAACCCCATGTTAGGCCTAGTAGATAAGACAGTATCATAGAGCTGATATTCTAAGAGAAAACATATATCAAACAAGTATTTACAAATACTTATAAGCATTTGAACATTTAGAATACTCACTTAGAAATCCCACTGCCATCATCAAATTCCAGCACTCTATAAGCAATAAACTCTGTCATTAAAAAAAAATGTATGTAATAATGATAAGTACTAGAGTTGTTGCAGGGATTAAGTGAGCTGTACTCACGAGAGTGCCTGGTGCATGGTAAGATTCAATATATTTTGGGTATTATTATTAACAAGCATGACAACTACCATGAAACGAAAAACAGATGTAATTTCAACATCAACTCCCATAAAGCCTGAAAAAATCCAATTAATAAAATAGCATTCTCTAATCAAAATTGGGTGTGTCTGTGCTACTTTTATTCACCAAAACCACTGCTCAGGCTTTATTCACTCCTTCATTCATTCAGCAAATATTTACTGAGGTTCTGCCATGTGACCAGCCTGCAGTAGGCAGGAGTGCAGAGTAAGAATGGCCCTGCATTCACGGGCCTTACAGTCCGTCCTGGGGAATGATCAAAAGTGACTCACTCACCCATGGACCCCATTGGGCACTTGACTACATGTGGAAAATCTGAGGAAAACTCAGAAACTTTATGGGAAAATAAAACTTAAGTTTTGCAGAATGTATGAATTCCCCTCAAATTCGTATGATACTTGGAGCTGGCCTGATTGCTTACCTGGGAATGCAATCTCTCACCTCACTCCCATTTACTTCTCCCATTTACTTACTATATATGAATTCACTTTTAAATTTTTATAAGATTTTTAAATCTTAAAAGCTAGGTACCATAGGAGCACCATTAAAAATTCATAAATCTTGCACAAAATATGTCAAAATTAGATAGCTTGCTTACCATCTTACAGAACTAACAACATCATTTTAGGGTGGCCGAATTCCAACCTCTTGTTCAGTAAAGGGTATTAGTGGATAAACTATGGAAAAAAGATGCAGGCAACGTAGCGTAGTTACAACAGTCCTGGTCTAGGATTTTTGAAGACCTTGTTTCTTTCACTCATTTAAGCAAATATTTATTAAATACTTAAGTGATGGATCTCTATTATTTCAACCTGTTCAAAATCTTTTGCCTTTTTGGCAAAATCACCCTTATTTTCCCTTGGGAAATGGAGATTGAGTGACCTCTTCCCCCAATTTCAATGTAGTCGTGTAACTCAAGCCAGTCCAATTAGCTTATTCTGTCTTAATGGCCACAGTGATCAGTTTACAGACACGATGCAAAACAATTCTACAAGAGCCAGCCGTGATGTTTTGGGGGGAGCTATTGGCAAAGAAGTACTTTATTTTCATTTGAGTTGCCAATGGTTGCATGTGTGCTTGGAGCTTCCAGCAGCCACCACCTTCTCGGATCTTGCCTGGCAGCAAAGCCAGCCTGGCCAGAAGCGAAGGATGACTGCAAAGGAAAGGAGGGGGAGAGAGAAAGTCTGAGTGCTCATGATTTCTTTATGGAATGGGTACAAGCTCAGTGAGATAAAAAATGTACTCTATTTTTCATAAGTAAATGCAATTCCTGTCTTAATCTCCCTTTTCACCTGGTGACAAAACAATTAATAAAAGACAACTTCACGTATCAGTCAACTCAGGGCCTGTTCTCCCTCCCCCTTCCTTGGGGTTGATTCAAAGGAGACATCTGCTGCTCATTCTCCCTGGGCCGGTGCCCTCTGAAAAGCCCACTTCTCCACTGGGTTCCTGGTCTCTGTCTTTGTCTCCACTGTGAGGTCCCTCCAGATCCTCCAACCTTCTCTTGACAGCCTCTAAGTCCTCCAGAAAAACTGCATTTCTGAACTGACATGTCGAACAAACATTCCCTCACTACTGTTTGCACACCACGGTGTCACAGAGCACCTTTGGGCTTTAGATGAACATAATGTCACAGGTATCCTTTCCTCTTAAGTCCATTCTCCCCCAAATATAGAGTTTTGTCTAACATGTGCCCACCCCAGGACCTGCCTGGGACAGCAGCCACCATTCTTGGGATTTCACAGCATCTAGCTTCTCTTTTCTCCTCTGCAGCTGCCTCTCTGTTCTGATGCCTGCCTGGGTTAGGGTAACTAATTTTTACTCTGTGATCTACTGTTTAGCAAACTGTGTCTTTTGAATCTAAAAAATCTTGTCTCTGGTGACAGTTTTTTTTTTTTAAATTTCAGTTTTTTAAATCTCAAAATATTAAGGGGGTACAAATGTTTTTGTTACGTGGAGCCCATTTGTAATGTTTGAGTCCGGTGGGAGTTTTTACAGCCTACTTTGAAGTTTGAAACCTAACAGTTGACTCTATTGGTCTCTGAATGCTCTGAATGCACCTAAGGCAGTGTGTCTGGGCTCCCTCCACCCCATGCTTAACATCAAGGACAAGAAAAAAATGGCTGATAAAAAACCAACCAAACAAACAAACCAAAAAAACGCTGAGATTTGCTTTAAATTAACCCAGCAAAGTGTGCTGGAGCAAGGGGTGCGGAGAAGTATAGATGAAACAAGATTAGCCATACTTGGCTAACTGCTGAAGCTCAGTGGTAGCCCACGAGGGTCATCATACTATTCATTCCACTGTTTTCTCTATCTTTTCATTGTTTTAGCCCATTCATATTGCAAAGTTTTTCTTAAAATGAAATAATAGGAAAAAATATCAGTGAATATTAATATATAACCTCATTATGTAATGATGTTCAGAAATTAGGTGATAGAGAATTATTAAGGGAGATTAAACTAAAAAATAACTTGATCATATTTGTAATTTTGAAAGAGTACTCTAGCCACTGTACGGTGGAGAGGGTCTCTGGGCAGAAAATCTGGAGAGGAGATTGGCACATTGGCTCAGATAAATTAAGACAAGAGGTTGCAGCACTAGAGAAGAGGGTGCTTCTTGAGCGGGGAAGGTCTCGGAGGAGGAAATATCCAGTGTTCCTTCCAGATTTCTGTTTGGGTGACTAGGGGAATGGCAGGGCTGTTTATCAGTATGGGGAGTTCGGTCGTAGAATCAGAGTTAGGGAGCAGATATTTGGCTGAAGTCTTGACTTTGCCATGAAATTTTTGAGGGCCCTTAGGAAAGTAAGATAATTCTGTGTCTGGTTTTTGTACATGTGAAATTGTGGAGAATAATATAAAATAATTCTAAACAGTTTAAACTATAAAACATTATTAAATATAATTATTGTTCTCCAAAAAATGTATAATATATAATATGACCCCAATAAATAATCCATGATGAAACAAAGGATGTTAAACAGTCTTAGACTCTGACTCCTGTTCTTGCGAATTCCTCAAGTCAGTTTAGAAGGACAAGTATTTATGAGAAAAATATAATAAACACTAATTTTCCTTTGCATCAACAAATTCAAGAGAAATAATATATATAGATGGAGATCATAGTAATACATAGTAATGAACATTTTGAGAGAGAGCAATTCAAAATGTAATCAGAACCTCTTTGACTTAGATTATCAAAGAAAGCATATGAATTTATTTCAACAGTGTGTCAAGTTCAAACAGCTAGAAAGAAACAAGATGAATGTTGAAATTTGAATGGATACAGGGTTATTCATTTCAGTCTAATATGATAGAAAGTAAAATGCCTTCACTCAAGATATACAGTATTCACACAGACACCAGCAAATGAAGCAAATTATTTGTCCATCTCCTTTCAAAGGAAAAGGTGGAAACAAAGAAAATAATTTCCCGGCCATGAAGCATTTCTGACATAGTAGTGAAAGCTGACTTCAACACACACACATATGTATATATATTTTTTAACTTCTACTTTAGAATTAGATCTTAAAATCATCCCATTTCCTTCTGATAATCCTTTTAAGTATGAGACTTCAAAACTTTTCTCAAGGTAAGAGTTCTGTGGCCCAACTTGCACAACTTTTATTATAAAATCTCCCTGTATCTTCCCTTTAAGTAATGACTATTTTTCATAAGGAAATATTGATAATTTATTCCTAGAAGGACAAAGCATTTTCCAGCACTGCAAAGAAGGAAGATTCATTTTGTTCCACTCTGATGTGCTTACATTGATTTAAATTCCCAGCATTCTATTTAAGTCTGACCTCTGTCCGATGTGGCCTTTATTTCTCTCATCTAAGGGGTTCCCGCAGGGGTCTGGAATGCCACCACTGAGAGAGCGTGTCAGCAGCATTTCTTAGCAAAACACTGCCAGAAATACAGAAAATAAACATCTTTGAAAAATAGCTGAGTTGAAGTGCTTCCAGATTCAACTCGGAATAGCTGAACTCCCTTAAAGCTTTTACATATTATAAAAATCAGGTCATTAACTCTACTTTAGCTTGCAGATTGCAACATGACTTACAACCACTGAGAACGAAAAGGCAAGTTTTATAGCAGTGCTATTGGTCCTCACCCAGGACCATCTCCTACTGACTTTGGGGGTGGAGAAAAGCTAAGAAACTGAGAACTCAGTACAAAGAGAGGATATAATATTGAATTTGGGTTGCTAAGAACTGATAAAGAGCTCGACACTTAATTAAAGCTGCTTTACAAACAGCTCCCAAAGCGGAATAAACGACTCTATTTGGAATCCGTGATTGCTGTCTGGGGACTCATCATAAGCCAAAGACTAAACTTGGCCTTTTGGAAAATCTTCAGCCTAAAAGATAGTAACCCAAAGAGTGATGAAAATCGCAAGTTCCATATTGGAACCCCAGGAAAAGGTCATGTTTGTCTTATCAGAGCAAGCATATCTTGCTTAACTATCAAGCTATAAATAAATAAAGCCTGGAAAACGCTCAAGCTCTGGGGACAAAGTAATCAGCCTTTCGCACGGTGGATAAGAGCAGTTCATCCATGAAAACATGCATCCTAAGCACTAACTATGCCCCATCAGCACAGGCTTTGCTCAAGGTTCTTCCAAGGAACCTTAGTGCCAACAGGGAGAATATTCCATGTCTCTGTACTGGTTGTGAATTTTCAATCACCTTCTGAGAATACAAGGAATGTCTCATTGCTTTACTACCTTTAAATCATATTCAGACATACAGCTCTAAGATTTGTGCAGCCTGGATGGCAGAGAGTTACTTCTCCATCCTTATTTGCTCTCTCACAGGTTTACCTGCCTCCACGTGATACAAAAGTGCTGAATTTCTTTAGCAGAGCAAAGGATACAGGGAGGGTCACATTGGTTACAGCTGAGAAGCCCAGTGGGATCCTGAAAATTGGTAGATTCTGCTCCTTCTGGGCAACTCTCTGTGGAGGTGGGGGAGCTCCTCTTCTCAAGCTTCCCAGGTACACACAAAGCACCTCCCCGGTTGGCTTCTTTCAAGGTGTATGTGCCAGTTTCCACATCTTTTCCTGCCTGGTTTCCTCTGCTGCCTGCTCTTCCCTCTCTCCTGGGAGACATTTAGAGTCATCGCTCAGTAAGTCGAGGCTAACAGGAAAGACTGAAGGAGAGATTGTCTTCAAGAAGCTCCAGGCTTGGGCTTCCTAAGAACAGGAAATACAGTGGCCCTTACTACCTTTCCCAAACAGAGCTTAAGAGGAGGGAAAGAAAAACACAGCAAGAACAAAATAAAAATCTTATTCTCTCTCTCTCTCTCTCTCTCTCTCTCTCTCTCTCACACACACACACACACACAAACACACACACACACACACAATACACACTTCATTTAAAAAAAAAAGTTAACATCAGTACTATTATTCCATTTAACAAAATGAAAAAGCTATGGTTCTAAAACGTTTAGTAACTTTCCCAGGTGACAATGGTATGTGGCAGATGAGGGGTGGGACCCAGGTCTACCCAAATCCAAAGCCCATACTTTTCAAACAGCCTCTATCAGAAGCTAAAAGCAGTCACTATTTCACAAGGAAATAATTAGTCAATAAAAAACAAATAGGCGCTTAGGAGAGTAATATCATCAACAGGCAGATGCCAGTGATGACACTAAGATTAAACTGGATACACAGCTTTTGTTTTCTGTCATCCTTCTCTCTCCAAAGTAGGTTATAGAGCACTTTAGGCCAAGGAAGAAAGCAAGGGACTAGAATCTGTTTGTAGACATGTGTTTTATTAATTACCTATTCCTAAGTATCAAATTATTCCAAAACTTAGTGGCTTAACACAACACATATTATGGTTTCCCCATTTCTGTGGGTCAGGAATCCGAGTATGGTTGGGCCACGAGCTTCTTGCTCAACGTCTCTCAGGAGGTTGCAGTCAGGCTGTCAGCCCAGGCTGCCGTCATCTCGGGACTCAACTGAGGCTGAAGGATCCGCTTCCAGGTTCATTCCCAGGACTGCTGGCCAGATTCAGTTCCTCGTGGTTGTTGAACTGAGGGCCTCAGTTGCCTTATAGGCACCTCCTTTGTGCAGCTCATGACAAGACATCTGGCTTGTTTTTTTCTATTTGTTTGTCTGCTTGTTTTTCATAAGTAAAAGAGCAAAGAAGAGAAAGAGGGAGGGAGAAAGCAGGATGGAAGTCACTGTCTTCTTGTAACGTACTCTTGTAAGTAATGTCTCATTATTTTTGCTGTTTTCTGTTCCTTAGAAGCAAATTTTAAGTCCCAGCTCACATGCCGGGGGAGGGAATTACACACAGGCATGAATCCCAAAAGGAGGGAATCATTGGTGGCATCTCAGAGGTTGCCTGCCGCACGTTTCTGTGAATGGGATTGAATACTGGGCTGAGCGGTCAGCCTTCTTGGGTCTAAAGCTGAGTTTTATTACTTGCTAGCTATAAGACCTCCCATAAGTTACTTAATTACCACTGTGTTTCTCAGTTCCCTCATCTGTAAAATAGTACTATTCATGGTATCTCTGGTTCTTGAAGAGTCAATGTGAATTAAATGAGTAACAAGCAATAAAAAAGCTTAGACTAGTGCCTGGCACATGGTAGGCATTCAATGAATGTTAGCTAGAATTATATTAATAATTATATCAGATATAAAGTATCTTGTCTAGTTCATAATGGACACTCAAAAGAGAAGGCTTTTATTTTTAGCTTATGAAAATAATGTGACATAAATGAAGTGGTCACAAAAGAAGCTAAAACCACAATCATTCTTGTAAAAAACTGGAAAACTTATGTTGGCACTGAGCATTTTTCCCAACATAGTAGGATTGCAAACAACTAAAACATAATTTAAGGAAGTGGAGTACTTCTTACTGTATCACTCTCATAGTCTGCCTCGTATCCTGATTTTATAAATACCTTACTGCCCCAGTGAGGATATTTGCTGCCCACTGAGGAATAAAGTGGACTTATTTGACTAATGCCATTCTAGCAATTGTCTGTCAGGTGTCAAGCTTCCTTCATCGCAGATCTCTCCACCCCACACACACGGACCCACCCACAGTCAGACACATAGAGATACAGATCAGGCACACTTCTTGGATATAAATATTAGTTACAGTTCAAAACTAACTGGAATGTTATAGAAATGCATTTTTGAATAATGAGATCTCACCTAAAACCCTCCCATGGTGCCCAGCTTAGTAAATGGCATTCATCATTGCCATCCACCAAAACACTTGAATCAAAACTGGGAAGCCTCCTGGTCCTCCCTCTTCCTCACTTTTCCCACCTGATTCCTCACTCTTCTTTATCCAGCCTTCTTTGGGCACGTCATTCTACCCCAAGTGCAGCTGGGGTAGAGCTTAATTTAAGCTTGCATCAATGTTTATCATCGGGATGAGGCACTGAAACTAATTTGGGCCTTCAGGAATGAGCCTAGATTTGAATTGGTTGAGCAAAGGACTTGTGGCTATATCTCCATCAGAAAAAAGACTAAACACTGTGACTCTCAATAGCGAGAAGAGTGTCAAAGTGCACCTTGTCTGTCCCTTTATTCTCTCAACTCTCAATCTCTTATCAGAAATAAACCTAGCAAATCAACTCATATGCACCGTTGCTCCAAAACTGAATCTTTCATAAAAGCTGAAACAATGCCCTTGCATGCTACCAGTATGGAAAACATCACAATTCTTACAGTGCCCCAAAGCCAAGCTGTATTCCTTTTGGAAATGAGGAATGCCCCTCACTCTAACAACTCATCCAACTATATCACCTGTGCTCAGCAACACCACGGGTAAACATCCTCACAACTCACAAAGTTCTTCATGAGAATCACCTGCCACCCTCATCTTGACCAGGTCAGATCCAATCCCTGGAGCCAGGTTGGGCCAGAGTCCATGAGGCCCTCTCCATCTCCTTTTCTTCTGATCTTTCTCTCCTGAGACTAGCCTAAAACTTCTTTGTTGAAAGGAGCGGTCTAATAGCTTCATGCAAAGCAATTCCTGGTTGTGGGGTGAGAGAAGGGCCATCCATTCAAAGTTTTATCATTTGTAGCTAAAATATGAATTTTAGTTCAGATTCAGCTGGAACACTCTCTGGCAAAGAGATATCTTAAAATACAAAAGTATTAACCTGAGAAGGATAATATATCAAAACGCTCTCATCCATTTAACACTGAGAGTATCTGGAAGAGAGCAAGGTCCTCACATACTGGGACTTGGATCCACGTTTTACAGGAGTAGAGGATCCATAAACCCCTAATCAGGTAGCAGTGTTCAAAGAAGGCATTGAAAGATTTAGCTTCAGAGTAAGAGATTCTAGGTTGCCAAAGAGTAACATGAGGACTCTGGATGTTTGATTCCAATTGTTTCTGGAATTGTGTTGAAGAGGATAGTGTTTTCTCATTGGCCCACACAGTGGTATCTCCAAACCGGGCCATGGGGCTGGGCCAAGTCCCACAATTCATACTCATTCTGGACTCAGGTCAGTTCCAACTATCTCTCCCCTTCTCTAAGACCTGTTCTGCATTTGCATGAGCAAATTATTTTGCCTTCATCTCAAGCCGTCAGATAGGACCAGGTCTTCCTAAGACACGGACCAGAGCAGGTAAAGACAAAGGAACAACTCTTTCTATCATAGAACATTGAGAATCAGACACATTCTTACAATTCAGGTAATTTAACTTATTTGCCTATCATAAAAACCTTGAACATATTTATAGAACATCATTTATAATAGGAATCTCATGTTTTTGTCTTTCCAGCATCCCTTTCTTGTCTTGTTAGCTACTCTCTTATTTTATTTTGAGGAACCATCCCTCCCACAATTTAATTTCATATTGTTCTGGTGAGGCTGATTCAACTTCTGGCTTTAGTGAGAAGTGTGATTTTTTTTCACCAGTTGTAGAAGCGGTGATTGAGAGTGTCTCATCTCTAGGCCACAGTGATTGGCTCAGAGTGAACATGTGGCCAAAGCCAAACCAAACATAGTTAATCCTGAGACCATTGCTGGAATTTTTAGGAAATAGCAACTGTCTTTTTTTCTGGGGTTGCTAATCAGGAGAGAATCCTGGAAGGCCACATTGCTTCCTCTTGGAGACAACCTTCCTGCGAGTGAGGCCAACACAGAGAGAAGCAGAGGCTGTGGTTGCAATACATAACGTTCCTGCAGACATTATTTGATTACCCGGATTTAGCCATGCTGGGACTTTTTAGTTAAATAAACCAGGATATTTCCCTTTGGGCCAAAGGCAATTTGTGATGAGTTTCTGTCTGGTAAAACCCAAAGCAACCAATTCTCCTTCTACAACATCACTGGCAAGAAGTTATTAGCCCTCATTTTAATCACTGCAGATGGACAAACCTCCATTTTCTACCAGGGCTTTGGATTTTGGGCTCTGATGCTCAGTTCTTCCTTGTATTGAGCAAAATCTGCTGTCTTAAACCTGTGCCCACTACTGATGCTTCATTTATTGTCCATTCAGTTCCTTGATTAGTTAGAGAATAGTGAGTATAAGAGTCTTGAGGTGGGTTTGAATTTGGTGTATTGAAGGAACACAAAGCAAAAAGCAAAACAATCAAAGGGCTCTAGATTCTAGTGAGTGAGGGGCATAGTGATACATGCAATGTCAGATGGGGTGAAGGCCAAGTACAGGAAAACTGGAGTTTGTTGTAAGAATAATGAGAAGTCATAGGAATATTTTTAACACCTGGGAATAGTGTGCTTTGAGTTACAATGTTTCAAAGATCCCAAATTCTATCCCTTGGAACACTAGATGAAGCCAAATCTCTGTGCTAATGACAGTCCTTCAGAAGGTGTAAATCTCTGGTGTTTCCCATAATTTTCCTATTTTCTAGCATAAATTTCTCCAGCTTCAACTATGTTTCATGTATCAGGGTTCCGAGACTGTACACATCGTTATCTTTTTTATTCTATCCCTCTACGCTTATTGGTGCGGTCACATTTTAGGCTACCACATCATCCTGTTAAGTCTTAATTAATTAAATCAATCAACACCAGTTGAGGGCATATTACTTTAATTAAGTCAATTTCTAATTAAATATTATTTTGTGAGAGAAATATACAGACACTTTTTTCCTGAGTGGATTAAAGACACCTTTATACTACAGGCAAAGAGGCACATAAAGATTTATCTTATCCAACTTTTGTATATGTAAAATGAGATAAGAAAAATAGGGATTTAGCTTGAACAAATGACCAGATTGTGTCTGGAATTATCATCCCATTAGGGGATTAGTCAGTTTGTATCCTCATTTAAAGAGAAGCCTTTAAGGAATTCATATTTAAATCCACCTGCAACCACTTTTTAAGGGTTTACATAGATGTTTCCCTATATAAATCCTCTAAAAAGTTTGATTTTTTAAAAATTCCTGACTTTTAAAAATCAGAATAAGATTTAAGTAACATGCTGTTCATAGTTGAGCAGAAAACAAGATTCATTTAAGTAGATCAATAGCAGTTAAAGATTTATTTGGAAAGTTACCAAATTGTCCCTGGGTATTTGCTTCCTGTAATAATGAGATCATCGGAACTATCTACTTCATTATTCAATGTATATATACTCAACTGTTTCAGTAAAGAGCATGCTAATATTTTTAGAATCATCAATAAGTGAAAATGTATGCTAATTTCTTCTATGAGAAGCCTACCTGCTCCATGCACCAGGATACCACAGCTCCCCTGGTAGAAGGTACCTGACTATAGACAAAGTTCGTAGTAAGGAGCTTTTGCATAACAGTCTTGCAAATCCTTGTTTCATAATATAACATAAAACTCCACATCTGGTTGGTGAAAAAAATGTTATTTTTGTAAAATCAGTAATTAGTTATTCTGATCAAAATTTCAGAGGCTTCACTTCAGGAGAAATTATGTTCCCTATTCCAGCAGCCACAGCCAGGGGCACCTCTAGCTAAAATGCAAGTCAGAAAAAAGACATCCTTTCTTGTTAGCAGATATAAATCCACAGTAAGTTTCCTAGCTTAACAAGAGGACCACAGGCTGGACTTGAGCCCCTTTTCACCTTTTTCCAGTTATCTATTGCCAGAATTATATTGTGGAACAAACTACTCCAAAACTTACTAGCTTAAAATAATACTTTATTTCTCATCAATCTGTGAGTTCGCCAACCAGTTCTGTTGATATAGGCCAGTCCTGCCTTATCTCAACTGGGCTTTCCATTCATCTGCAGTCAGCTCCAAATTGGCTGAGGGCTGGCTGGTCTAGGATAATTTTAGCTGGAACAACTTATTTTTGCTCCATATGGTCTCTCAGCCTTCAGCTCAGCCTTCAGCAGACCAGCCCAGGCTTGTCACGGAGAATCTGCAAGTCCTTCTGAGGCCTATGGTTGAAAATGGAACATCATCACTTCTGTCACACTCTACTAGCCAAAGCAAGTTACAGCCCCAAGGGATAGGGAACACACTCCACCTCTTGATGGAGGAGCTTCAAAGTCACATTACAGAGGGGAAGGATATGAAGTGGAGAACTGCAATCAAGATACAGCATTACCCCTGCAATCAGGCACCTGTACAACTGCACACAGTAACCCTGACTACAGTCCACAAACATTTCCTTTGTTAGACAATTGGCTAGCAGAAATAACCGCTCGTACTTTATTTTTCTTGATTAATTCAACACATATTTTTGGAACAATTGTTATGTGCTCTAGGATTACAATGGGGAGCAAAAATAAGATATGATCCCTGCTTTTAGAGAGCCTATAGTCTACTGCTTTCTTCTTTCCCCGTTACCATATTGCTGGTATACAAATAAACATGGTATTTTCACCTCAGATTTCAAAAGATTGTCCGTAAAATCAGTTTACTTCTTTCAAAACTATGAGCATAAAATGGCCAGAAGTTTCATGAACAGAATAGCTCACATATCAGTTCAAAGCTCTCCAAATGTGAAATAAGGTTGAAGAATAATGAAAGTTGAATCATGGTAAAAGTCTTTGATATGTGGTCAATTTCTTTTCTAGCATTAGCAATTGTGTCAATCTGAGTCCTTAATCCTTTTTAATCTAGCCACTGCTTGAAACCTGCAGATTTCAAAAATGGTGATATCTGATTCAACTCTATTATTAAAATTAATTTTGAAGCACCATAAAAGGCATGTGCTCCAGAATTAGTAACATCTTTAACAAAATCATTGAATTTTAAAGTTTGACATATCTTTAGAAATCATCTGATCCAAAGTCTTTATAGATGAAAAAGCCAGTAGCCAGAGAGGCAGAGAGATGCCCCAGTCCACTTATCCAGGCAGTAACAGAACCTGAACTAGAACTGGGATCCCTTCTCTTCCATCCCAGCACTCTGTCCACCATAACACAGGCCTCCTTTCTTCAGCTTTGACTGTATGCTTGAATGTTTTCAATTCCCAGCGGTCTGTCAGTTATCATGAATGAATTGGAGAACAAGAGTGGCTGTGGAAAAAGCAAACTCAAAGGTTTTTGTAGTGATCCAGGCAAATCCAGAGTTTGAAAATAAGGGAATGGTAGCAGAAGTATAGAGAACTGCACATGCTCCAAATACAGCTGGAGTTAGAGGAAAAGAGAGGAAACAAGGCTAAAAATAGGGTTTCTGACATGAACAATGAGAGTAGTAATGCCATTCACAGAAGAAATAGGCTATAGTGCTGAAAACCTAAGGATTAGGTTTTTTTTGCTGATTTTGTGTAACATTCCACAAGTCCAATTGGGAAACTCCTTTGGGCGGTTGTAGATACGTGTCTGGGGTTTAGGGTGGCTCACTCTGTCAACAAATAATTAGTGAACACCAATGTACAGAACATTGTGCTATGCACACAGACACCCGAGTGATACTCAGGACAGGTTGGGACCTGCTGTCATGGTTTTGACATTCGCAGGATAGTGCAAACCAGTGAGCATTCCTGGTTGGGTTGCATTATTCCTTATAGATGTCAAAGATACAGACTCCACAGTATATTGTGATTGGCCCCAAAGACCACATTATTTCCTGTGGATGTCAAAGGAATAGACTCCACAGAGCTCAGTGATTTGCCACAAATTAAGTTAGCTGGGAAATGGCAGAACAAGAGCTCTAATCAGCCTTGCAATGGCTCATTTAGTCTCAAACTCTCACCCCCTCCCCCTAATCTCCTGCAAGGTCTGCAAAGGAGCTTCTTTATTGCTGTAAACCAGGTAGCTCTTGTTCCCATTTGAGTCCCTGGTCCAATTCAATGTTTCACAGTATCAAAAATACATTTTGAGGATTTAAACATAGATTCCTTTCCTTCCTCATGCACTACGCTGGCCATGGAGAATTCCCATTGGCATAGGAGGGCCTATAGCGCTGGAATGAATGGGGCCCATATCTTTGGACTCTTCTCTTTTTTGAGACATTTACCTCCTCTTGTTTGGAATGAAATGTCTTTGGCCATCATATGCTAATGATTCTTCAGGCTACTGTGCTTATTATAGAGATTTCCCAAAGGAGGATCTCATAGTTACTTGAGAGTGAGCCAAGAATATGCATGGTAAAAGTTATTTAGGCAGAATTAGAAAGTTAATGGCAAAACATAGATTGTCGGCCAGTCATTATCAGCATCATCATCATAACTTCTATTTATTGAGTGCTTACTATGTGCCAGATACTGATACTAAGACGAAGCTATACATAAATTATTTTATTAATATTTAATTATCACAATTTCCTTATAAGGCAAGTACAATTTTTGTCCCTATTTGACAGATAAAGGAACTGACACTTAAAGGTTAAATAACTTAACCAAGGCAACACAGCTAGTAAATATCAGAACTAGAATACAAATCTGTCTTTGTCCTCCCAAGCATGCTCTTAACCACTAAGCTAAGCTACATTTCTGTGCATTCAACGTTTTCTCCAAATGTGGTTTTGAGCTCCACTGTGCTCTTCTCAGATTGTCACTTAAACTGTTCAACCCAAGGGCATGCCCTTCTTCATTCACTCGACCATCAGCATATGCCGACTGCTAAATGTGGATTGTCATTCACATGTTTCCCACAGTACAAATGCTGCATTAAGCAGTCCTGAAGGGACTTGATGCTGGGTAGATCAAGGAATAAAAGTTTCCAAAATATTTAAATTGTAAGTTAATCAAAGTCATGTCTCACATGAGGCAACAAAGAATTGAACCATAGATTGTTTTTAATGATGCAAAAATGTCAAGTAATACTTCCTTCACAAACAAGGGATGCAAAGGAAAAACAAAATCTGGATAAAGTATGGGAACAATGATCTACACCCTTTGACATAATTAAATGAGAGTTAGGTTGGTTTTAGCATACCGTAATAAAATAAACCAACCAGAATGACTGGATTGGAGAAACCTATTGTATTTCAGTTTCTATAAATTCTGAATGGGAAGGAAATACCAAGGAAAGTGATGTTTTAATGTTAAGAAAAATAGTAAAAACTTATTTATAATTTTGTTTGATTTACTCTCTCAAATTTGCCTGGCCCTGTCATAATATGAAATTTCAACCTCAAAGCTAAGCTACCATATATTATCTTTGGAGCAAGACAGCATATCAAGGAAACAAATAGAATCGCCAACGTTTGCAAAGTTGAATGTCTTGGGTTTTCAACAAAGCATACAGAAATCTAAGTTTGGGGTTGAGCAGATTTTGCCTTACACCATGACCAGCCACTAGATGGCAAACTATGACATGAAATGGAGGCTTGTGGTTGACGTTAAGTCTGACTTAGAGCAGAAGCACAGAAGTTTGACTTAGTGAAAACCTATTATTCTATGATTGTCCTACGTGCATAAAGAGATGCATTTTTAAGCTGTATACATTCCTTCTAAAAAAACATTTACTGATACATTCAAATCATGTCTAGAAGTCCTAAGGCTAAGATCCAGTTGACTTATACAAGGCTTTGTTTCCAAGCCCTCATTTCCTGTTACCTGACTTCTGTCTCTGCCAGTCTCTCTTCCAGGAACTCAGTTCCAGCCCACTGCTTAACAATGTTTCTCAGTGCCAACCTCCAGTTTGCCTGGGTCCTAATTATTACTATCTCCTGTCACCTTCTCCATCATTCTTCTATGTCTCCATTCAGGATCTCTTGCTACCTCATCCTTGGGTAGCCATTGATGCATATTTGGCCGGAGCCCTGCTGTGGTCCCTCTTTTTGGATAAAGTGCTTTGCTGGCCTTATGAGCCCATTTCTCAATACTGCACCTAGTAGAAGGCTCTATTTCCAAGTCCTAGCCTGAGCCAAAATGAGCTCCAAGATATAAGAGGAATGTTTCTTAGAAAACAGGTGTGATGGTCGATTTTATGTGTCAACTGCAGTAGGTAAAGGGATACCCAGAAACTAGTAGACATTATTTCTAAGGGTGTCCTTGAGGGTATTTCCAGAAGAGACTGGCATTTGAATGAGTAGGCTGAGCAAAGAAGATCTGCCCTCACCAGTTTGGGTAGGTATCATCCAATCCATTGACGGCCCAGATAGAAGTAAAAGGTGGAAGAAGGACAAATTTACCGTCTCTCTTCTTGGGCTAGGACATTCATCTTTTTCTGCCCTTGAGTATTGGAGCTCCTGGTTCTTGGGCTTTTGCACTCTACTATTTACACTGGTGGATCTCAGGCCTCAGACTTAAACTAACACCATGGGCTCCTTTGGTTTTTAAGTCTTTGAACTTGGAAAGTATTACACAACCAGCTTTCCTGGTTCCCCAGTTTACAGACAGCATATGGTGGTACTTGTTGGTCTCCATAATCATGTGAGCTAATTACCATAATAAGTCTCTTCTTATAGATATGTATATGTCCTATTGATTCTGTTTCTCTGGAGAACCCTGACTCATGCAACAAGCCACATATATGTCACAGGAGGGCTGATGGAGCAGAAGAAAGAGATGAAACTCAGATCAGTTAAGCAGCTTATTCAAAGTTTCTCATCAATAATTGCTAAAAATAGAAGTAGGAACTCCTGACATCTGATTTGGCACTCTACTTAGTCAATAGTATTTTTCTTTGATGATTAAATGAAAGAACAGAGTAGCAATCTGGGGGAAAATCCTACTAAATGGATTTAATAATCTAGCCCAAGTGCGATCAGTGAAACCAGTAACAGAAAAAAAAAGTTTTCTGCTGGCCTCTCCACTGTTCAGGAATTGCTAACTTCTATAATACTCTACACCCTGAAATCGAATTATGTTACTGGAATCTCTTGTTAGAGATTAGCAAAGTGAAAGTTAGATTGAAATTTCCCCAAGTAATCAATCTTTGTGAGAAACCTCCATTGTGTACCATGTTATTTTATACACAGATACCTTATAAAATATTGAAATAGCCAAGCAACATTCTCCACGAAATTTCGTCTACCCAGATGTACCTAACTTAAACCAACCTCATTTCTTTTGTATCTGTCTCATAATAGATGCTGAATATTTATGGGAAAGAGGAAGAAAGGAAAAAAGGAGAGGAAGGAGGGAGTTGAGAGAGGTCTCTAGTAAGAAGATATAAACAAGTGCTTATAAAGTCACCAAGAAGCCTACTTTATTTGTCTAGTTGAGGTGAAGAAATGTCAGTTTTCTTCTCATTATAACCTGTTTCAATCTTGGCCATTATAAAAAATATTCCCTAACAAACCTATTTCTAGACTAAACAATCCCAGTTCCTAAAACTCCCTCAGAACTTTCACAATTTTTTTCCTATCTAACTTTGATTCCTTTTTTAAATGTCAAAGTTATTTGAGATTATATTCCATTGTTTTTCATTATCCTTTTCAATGTTATACTTTATTGAGGAGAGATTTATATAATTAAAAGAGAAACCAAATGAATTTTTTAGTCTTTAAAGGAGAAAGCATATTTTGAAGCCCATAAAAAAGTAGGCTAGAATATCTAAGCAATTACTTTTTTACATACAAACCAATTTTATCAGTGATTTACTTTTTTAAAAGGATAAAACATTAATTGTTGCATCCAAGCTTTTCAATTTCCCAACACACACATACACACCAAACACACACACACACACACACACACACACACACACACACACTCTCTCTCTCTCTCTCTCTCTCTCTCTTTCTATGATGTGAAAATAGACAAACATAGTACTTATATCTCCCATGATTATATAATATGTAATGAAATAAACTGTTAAAATATTTTACCCTAAGTTCACAAAGTATACAAAAATCTGTTATAAAGTATAAAAATTCAGAAGAAAATCTGTTGGCAAACAGTGTTTGAAACACACAGGTAAACTTTCCAGGTTAAGAACTTTCCTATTTCTTAATCAAACTGTTGTCTACAAAACACTGTCATCGGACTCACCTTGCAGAATGGGACTTCACCAGCACGTTTCAAAAGTGATGATTCCTGGTCTCCCTCCACTCCGGCCCTACAGAACTAGAATTTCTAATTTCTTGGATCCAGAAAATTGGCATACTCTCCAGATAATTCTTATGAATACTGCATCTTCAAGGAATGCTCATATCAAACTTTGGCCTTTTAACTTCGTAGAGCGGTCCTTTTTCCCCCCTAGTTAGGACAGAGATTATTTTTAAGTTAATATTTAAATAATGATAGTAAAGGTGTGAGAAATGCCCTTCTCATCCAAAAATCAAACACCCTGTATCTGTTTAGCAACCTGATTATTTGTGGAGAGAGAATTTAATTGTGTTGCTAGAAATCTTTAAAGGGCTTTGATCTTTCAGAGACTAACTTTATTTTGGGATGTTGATATATAATATATCTTAGTCCATTTTGTTCTACTATAATAGAATGTCTGAGGCTGAGTAATTTATAATGAACAGAATTTATTAGCTCACAGCTCTGGAGGATGGGCGGTCCAATATCAAGGTGCTGGCATCTGGTGAGGACCTTCTTGCTGTGTCATCTCATGGTTGAGGTCAGAGGGAGAGAGAAAAAGAGAGGGAGAAGAAGAGGGAGAGAAAGGAAGGCAGAGGGAGGGAGAGCAAGAGGGAAAACTCATTTTTTTATAAGAGCACCAATGCCACCCATGAGGGTGGAGCCCTCATGACCTACTCATGTCTTAAAAGTCCCACCTCTTAATACTGTTACAAAGGCAAGTAATTTCAACATGAATTTCAAAGGGGACAAATATCCAAACCATAGCAGATAAATCCCATGATCTATTTTTATAATTCACTTATTTGACCAAGTACCAAGTTTGTACCTCACATTGCAGTAAATTAGATTTCTTCTTTGTAGGGAGGACTAGTGTAAGACATGGTTTCTTGAATAAGGCAATGGTAATATTTATTTTCAATTGGCCATCAGGTCAACTGTCAAGTAGTTAAAAAGAAGGGAAAATAATGCTATGAACTATGGTTGCTAAGAGTCCATGGTTTCAGTCTAAGAAATGGGATCCCAAGAAAGAGGACAATGATCCTGGTATCCTTATTCTTTCAGTTTCCACCACTTAGATCACCTCAAGTTTATTTGCTTCAAAGGTGACCTATTGCAGTGATGTGATTAGAATTTATGTGACTGCTATCATGATAATTTATAATTTTGTCCATGTTTATGTTAGAATCTACCAATAAAGTGTTCTCTAAAATAAATATGCTTTATCAGTTTTTTTTGGCTTCACATTTTAATATATTCTTTCTCACAAAATGAATATATTTTGAAAAGTTATGGCTGTGACTTATTAGATGTTCCTCTATGATAATTTTCCTTTTATTTTACTAACTTTTATCTCGTAAAAGGTTACTGAGACTTGGTTTTTCTATAAGCACACACTTTGCCAAGAACTTTCAGATCCATTTGATTCTCACAATTACTTAAAATATGGAAAAAATTATATTTTCTATAAATTCTATTTATAGAATTTAAAAAAATTTCTATAAATTAATTTAAACAAAACTTAATAAATATAATTGTCAACATAAATTTTATCATTTGTAAAATATTAACAAGGATAGTTTGAAAATTAACTTTGGTATAAAGCTAACTTAACATGAGAAACATTTTACCTTGTGTTAAAGCAAGATTACAGAGAAACCTGTTAATGGAATTTTTTTATAAGCTGCATGAATCATATTTTCATTCCATGTGACATAAGGACAAAAGCTCCAGGATTCCCAGGTTTATGATATCATTTCTGTCATTAACATATCACATTGGCAAATTTGATTACGAGTAGAGCGTGTGTCTCAGTGCATCCAACGTGGTCCTATTTTATACCTGTAGCTCCAGCACTGGGTAATAATCATATGATCGTTCCAATTATGAGTTCCTGGGCCACAATTTGACCAGATATAACATAAGAGAAATTGATTATATGACTTTATGATAATCTCTAGTCTTAAGATTCCATGGAAGAAATCTCTATGTTAATTCACATCATTTTATTTAATCTGCACACTGCTTCTCTCATAGGCACACCACACTGTTGAAGAAGAAGATATAGGAAGTTAGGCTAAAAAGGTACAAAGGTGGCTGATTCACAGATAGGCTGAGTGGTAGAATTCAAGTTGATGGCTTGGAAACTGGAACATATATTTCCCTATAAACAATGTTATGAATTATTAAATTTTGAAGTTAATGCAAAATGTATGTAAGGTGTCCACTGCCCCCAAAATGAGAAGTGGGATACAGCAAACCAGCCTCCAGAGAAGGGCTATGTAGTGAGGATAGCTGTGCATTCAGGCAACTGCAAGCCAATCACAGGTGAGGGTCACAGATAAACGGACGAGCAAAGGCAAACCCCAAACTCTGATGCAGGAAGAGAGCCTTTGATTTCTTGACAGGATAATGACACAGCAGGGGCTAATTTCCCTTGGGAATGATAACCAGATGCGTCTCAGAGTGTTGGACCTAAACCCCTTCTGAGATATGATTGATAGTTTACTCCGAATGTCAAAGAGGATAATGAAGTGGGGGAACTTGCGGCCCTCCCCCCACCGCCCTGCCCGCCCCCTCCCCAGCTTACCCAATCACAGCTCTCTTCTTTTGGGTCAGCTGTTTTTCTCCACTGGGAGATCTCAAGAAACTGAAGATAAAGAAATACCTTCAAAAGTACTCCTTCTCTCCCAGCTCTACAAAGGGGAAGAAACTGGTTTATATTTGAATCTCTTGATTTGGCCAAAAGCACCAGGAAGGGTAGTTAAAGCGTGGCCCCGACGCTTCTACTAGTAAGCTTCTACTAGTAAGCGGAGCCCCCTTCATCCCGCCCTTCAACCATTTCATCCAATCAGAATAAAGAACAGTGGCCCAGGGGCAGTTCCACCCTCTCCAAAGAACCACAGCTCCTTATGTGTGTATAAGGAATATTTAACCTGATGTTTTTAATCAGAGGATACTTGAATTATGCTAGCTCCAAAACATATCAAGAAAATTATTGTCATGACGGTGGTGGCTGTGTTGACGTATGTGTGTGTTCACTAAACAAATCTCTACTATGAATTTGTTTTCTTGTGATTTGCCTCACTTTTAGGAAAATTAACATTTGAATGCAGGGATTCTGGTTGTAAGTTTCAGATTCCTAAACTGTTTTATTTAATCAAGCCTGTACTGATCCAATTGCAATTATAAATCGAGAGATGAATTTCCTGGGCTGTGATTTATGTATCGTGTTGTGGGTTGATGTCCCTCTTTTCTCCAGCCCTGTCACTAGCACTGTCCTATTCAGCATCATGTTCTTTGCGTGTTGCTGAGAGGAGCACTGAGCAGACCCAAAGTTTGTCTTTTTAAATAATTCTAGTACCTAGAATAGTCTATAACAGAAATAATTCAGGATTTTTTTTTCTGAATAAATTCTGCTGTGGATGTTTCTTTCGACCTAAGTGATTAAAACAATATACATACCTGGTTGATTATGCCAGCAAAAAAATAACAATAACAAAACAATATACAATGTCTACCACTCATAAGATTAATTTAATTAAACAAGCAAGCAAACAAAAAATAAAATTCTCTCAAAGCTCCCAGGAAATGGAACACCATGCCTGTTTCATTTGAGAGTAGTTAGTACATAAGAGAATGTAAACATATCTTTCTATTATGATACTCTTATTTAAAATAACTATTTAATAAGGAATAAATAATTATCTCTACTTCTAATTTGTATCAGGAATTAAAGTGCGATGGTGTCACTGAACTGGTTTTTATTAGATGGATAACAGCCTTTTATTGTGATTGCCTTTGCTAATATTACCACTTGAACTTGTCACAGGCACCTCCAAATTGAATCCATTCTTTTCTTCTTGTGCACTCCTTACACCCCAAAACCTGTTCCTCCCACAGTGTTCCTTATTTAAATCAATGACACTTCCATCTACCCCGGTGCTCAAGCAAGAAACTTTGTAGTCACTGTCAACCTCTCTGTCTTAATTAGGAAATCTTGCTGAGTAGAAGAACCATGTTTCTTATTTATCACTAGAAACAAGTCATTAAGGACTAAATGTTTGCCTCTGTGATTCCCCATCTGTATGTTCTTAGGCAAGACACTAACTTTTCAAAGATCCAGTTTCTTCACTAATAAATTCAGAGGTATGCACTATAGAAATAACCCTAAAGTTCTCTATCACAATGTTGCAACTGGAATCACACTATACTTTCTCAACAAATAGCTGATAATCAATTTGTTACCAACATTTTTTACATGTGGTTTTCCTATGAGTTGGTTTCCTATTCTACACTCTTTCCAAAGTGTTCTGTGTTCGATTCTATGATAGCATTTATTCTCAACTACAACTTTCTGTTTTTTATCAATTCTTCTGGTAGATGCTGAGATTCCTGAAACTTAAAACTCACACATATATCCTATGGCCTTTATCACTTTTTGTTCCCCTTCTAGCATAATACCTCTCGTACAGAACCTTCAAAATAGATTTGAATTTATTTTCCTCTCTCCATTCATTCCCTTGTTCCCTCCTATCCCACAGAGCAGTTAGGGTGATCTGTCCAAAACCTCCCATTGCACTTCCCACAGCCCTTCAAACAGGCTCTGAAGTCCTGCGGCTTTACACCTGACCACAGCCCACCTTTATAATCTTAGCTTGTGCACTGTCACCCACACTCACCTGTCCCAGACACACCAGCCTCTTTTCCATTCTTCCTCCCTGCCTCGGGACTTTTGATCATGCCCTCCTATCTGTCTAGAATCTGTGGAAATTAACCCCCAGAAAAAGATATGGGCATACTTTGTTTTCTTGCACTTTGCTTCATTGCAGTGGTTGAGAATTGAACCTACAGTATCTCCTGAGGCATTCCAGACCACCATAAAGTGGATACCACAATAAAGCAAGTCACATAAAATTTTTGGCTTCCCAGTGCATATAAAAGTTATGTTTACACTATATGGTAGTCTATTACGTATGCAATAGAATTATGTCTAAAAAAAGTACATATCTTAATTAAAAGTACTTTATTGCTAAAATAATGCTAATGATCATCTTAGCCTTCAGCAAGTTGTAATCTTTTTGCTGATGAAGGGTCCTGCCTTGATATCAATAGCCGCTGACTGATCAGGGTGTTGGTTGCTGAAGGTTGAAATGGCTGTAGCAATTTCTCAAAATAAGACAACGATGAAATTTGTTGCATTAATTGACTCTTTCTCTTATGAAAGATTTCTCCATAAGATGCTTTTTTCCCATAGTAGAACTTCTTTCCATATCAGAGTCAAACCTTTCAAATTTTGCTATTGCTTTATCTACTAAGTTTATGGAATATTCTAAGTGGGTTTTTTTTTTTGTCATTTCAATAATGTTCACAGCTTCTTCACCAAGAGTAAATTTTATCTCAAGAAAAATTTTTTTGCTCATCCGTAAGATGTAAATCTTCATCCATTACAGTTTTATCATGAGATTGCAGCAATTCACTCACAACTTCAGGTTCCACTTCTAATTCTAGTTCTCTTACTATTTCTACTACATCTGCAGTTACTTCCTTCACTGAATTCTTGAACCCCTCAAAGTTCTATGGCATTTCTATCAAAGTTCTATCAGTTCTATCAAAGTTCTATGTGTGACAGTTATCGTCTTATAAAATGTATCTCTTAAATGATAAGACTTGAAAGACAAAATTACTCCTTGATCCATGGGCTGCAGGATGGACGTTGTGTTGGTAGGGTTGAAAACAACAACTAATCTCCTTATACATCTCTATCAGAGCTCTTTAGTCACCAGGTGCATTGTCAATGAGCAGTAATATTTAGAAAGGAATCTTTATTTTTAATCAGTAGATGTCAAGAGTAGGCTTAAAACATTCAGTGAACCATGCTGTAAATAGATGTGCTGTCATCCAGGCTTTGTTGTTCCATTTAAAAAAGCACAAGCAGAGTAGATTTAGCATAATTCTTAAGAGCCTTAGGATTTTTGAAATGGTAAATGAACATTGGCTTTAACTTCAAGTCTCTACCTGCATCATCTCCTAATAAGAGAGTCAGGCTGTTCTTTCAAGTTCTAAAGCCAAGCATTGACTTCTCCTCTCTAGCTATGAAAGTCCTAGATGGCTTCTTCCAATATATGGCTGTTTCATCTACACTAAAAATCTGTTGTTTGTGTAGCCACCTTCATCTTAGCTAGATCTTCTGGATAACTTGCTACAGCTTCTATGTTAGCACTTGTTGCTTCGCCTTGCATTTTTATGTGATGGAGAAGTCTTCTTTCCTTAAACTTCAAGAACCATCCCCTGATAGCTTCAAACTCTTGTTTTGTAGCTTCCTCACCTCTCTTAGAATTGAAGAGAGTTAGAGACTTTCTCTGGATTAGGCTTTGGCTTAAGGGTATGTTCTGGCTGGTTTAATCTTGTACCCAGACCTCTAAAACTTTATCCATATCAGTAATAAGGCCATTCTGCTTTCTTATCATTTAGGTGTTCACTGAAGTAGCAATTTTAATTTCCTTTAAGAACTTTCCCTTTGCATTCACAACTCGGCTAACTGTTTGACAAAAGAGGCCTAGCTTTCCGCTATCTCCGCTTTTGGCATGCCTTTCTCACTGTGTTTAATCATCTCTAGCTCTTGATTTAAAGTGAAAGACTTGTGACTCTTTCTTTCACCTGAACACGTAGAGGCTGTTGTAGGGTTATTAAGTGGCCTAATTTCAATATTATTGTGTCTCAGGGAACAGCGAGGCCCAAAGAGAGGAAGAGAGATAGGAGAACTGCCAGTTGGTGGAGCAGTCAGAACACACATAACATTTATCAATTAAATTCACTGTCTTATATGGGTGCAATTTGTGGTGCCCCAAAACAATTACAATAGTAATCACTATGCTGATCATAGATCACCATAACAGATGTAATAATAATGAAAATGTGTGAAATATTGTGAGAATTACCAAAATGTGGTACAAAGAGCACACACTATTGGAAAAAATGGTGTGAATAGACTGGTTCAATACAAGTTTACTACAAACTTTCAATTTGCAAAAAATACAATATCTGTGGGTGTAATAAAGTGCAGTAAGACGACGTATGTCTCTATTTCCAAAAAGATCACATTTCAAAGAGAAGAAACAATCACAATGACCTGGTGATTTCTAGATTTGAAGATTTCAGAAACATATAAGAAGTCATAGAGCTTCAATAAGGGCCTCCCACTGTCAGTAAAATCATATTTTTGGTTTTGTTCGTTTGCTTAGAAAACCTAGAAATAGCATATGCAGCACTATCAGTTTATTTATACATATCGTCAAGTCTTCTTTCATAAGATTTAATGCTATCTTTTACCAAAGCATTCTTAAATTTGAGGAAAGTCATACGAGGCTGTTGGAGGCTTAGTTTCAAGTGTTTGTTTCATGAGTACCGGCACCAAGGGGTGCTCTTGCAATCAGTAAATAGCAGGGACTCTTGTGTGTACATAAAGCCACTGCCCAAACACCAATCATATGAAGCTTCTGCAGCTGATGTGCATTGTTCTAAACTCCTTAGAAACTGAAATAACAAAGACATTGACCCATGAAGTACCTGGGAAAGTGACATACTTCCTCCTGGTCTCTGGGAGCCTCTCTATGAGCTGCTGTACAGACGCAATCATGTTTACATAAGGATTAGTTCTCCCGACAACTATCTGGGTTTTGATTTAGGAATTGAATAGGACTCCTACCACAAAGAGCCACTGGATCACAGACAGTGTGTTCTTTTAATTTACTTCCATAAACAGGCAAAAATTGAAGTCAGCTGTTAGCAAAGACCAAATTAAAGAGCTGTGTGTCAGAGCCATAGTTGAATCAAGATCAGTTTTTGAGGTGGGGATGGTTGGAGGTTGGATTTTTTTTAAGTTTCCAAAGAAGATATGTTGTTAGGTACAAAGCAAAGACTTTCACTTTAACTGTGGTTTAGATGTACTGTGCACTGCTTACTTTTCAAAAATTAAATTTAGACTGAAACTAATATTCCTAAAAACCTTTCCTTACTTAAATGATGTACATGATCTCAAAGTATAACACAATAAATATGCAAACCATAACCATCCCTAATATAATTATAGCAAGTAGAGCTCAGTCTGCTACATTTGTGGGCTGTGAACCTCCTTGTTATGGCTCATAATAAACTCCTAATGCTTCTTTTAATGATTGCAGTGATTACTCTAATTCTGTCCTGGCATTTTTTGCTTCTCTTGTTATCTCACCATGACCTTGCTTCTATGCAAGTCTGCTGTGACAGAAAATTGCAGTTGGGGGAGGAAAGTAAGCAAAATCTCAAGCCTGAAATTTATGATAATTCAATAAATAGTGCACATATTTATCATATCTATTAAAGTAAGTGCAGCCATCTGTGGCTAGGTGCAATGCCTTAAAATTCGGTTAACATAGGCATAAAGGTAATTAGGGAGCAGTCTGGTATATTGGTTAAAGTACACCTATGAGGAGGAAGCTCTGTGGCCAGCACGTGCTCTGGTGCAGACTTCGGAAATTGGAAGAAAAGGCGAGTGGCAGCAGGCAGGTGAGACATGCTCTTTATTGTGGGGGGAGGGATGTAGCAGTGGCGAAAGCATGGCCGAGAACATGGTGAGTGCTTATATATGGCTCTGAACAATAGTGACAACAGGCCAAGGGAAAGTGTGATCGTTTGGGTTCACATAGGAGATAATGTCTTGGTCACACAACTGTGCTGACTCATGCCTCCCAGGAAGGCCAGCTGGCGACAGCGCGGGTGGGGGCGGGGGATGTCCCTGCCTGAAGAAACACTGGGACTGTCATCTTAGTTTGGCCTAAGAAACCTATTGCCTATACAAATGCGTTTTCCCTTACAACGCTGGCTATGGAATCAACTCTTCCCCAGGGCGCTGCTTGTGCTGGTGAGGAAGCGAGGGTCGGACCATGTGGGAAGGGACAGCATTTCCCAAAGAGTGTTCTGAGAAAGGGTAGTTTAGCAGAATAATAAACGATGTTTCACACACACACAGGAAGAGAGAGTGAGTTTATTTCTTGGTCAACTGATTGCAAAATGTTGGCCCAATCAAAGTGAAATACATGTCTTTATTGTAGGACTTCTCAAAAAGTTTCAAATGCTAACATGTTTAATAAAAATGTAACTAACTGTAGTGTTAATTGCAAAGCATCAAATTGTGCCCTGTCACAATTCCCATCAGTGACGAAATAGGTGCACAGTTACATGCTTCCCTCCTCCCCTCGAAGGAGCTTGTGGTGAGGGAGGAGGGTGGGACTGCAGACAAGAACAAAAGTGAACAAAGTGCCTAAGTGACTCTTTGGGTATGCAGAGTGAAGTTCTGATTTGAATTTGGTGGCAGGGGTTGGAGAGGGCTGGATTACACTGCATTCAAAGGCACAAGGACCTTGGGGGAAAGGGGGCTTGGAGGATTGCCTCCTGAGAATGAGGAGATGATGGGGGCATGGGGATGATGAACAAGCAGCATAGCAAAATTGCAAGAATAGGGCTATCTAATACTTGCCCTTAAGTTGTTTGAGTCAAAGTGATAGACAAAATTCATCTCCCTCAAAACTTGAGTAAAATCTGTGATATACAAAAGGCTTTATGCATCAGTTAGCTTTATCAGTTAGCTTATTATCCATAACCTGCTAGGTCAGCTGGGGCCTGCTTGGTCTAGGATGGCTTCAACTGAGATGGCTCATCTCTGCTCCATATGGTCTCTCCTTCCCCAGCTGGCTAGACCAGGCTTGTTCATTCACATGGTGTTGGCAAGGATCCCAAATATGGAGCAGAAGTGCTCAAGATCTCCTGCGTACTAAGCTCAAACTGTCAAACTATCCCTTCCTTGCTTTCTGTTGGCCAAAACAAATCACGAGTATAACCTAGATTCGAAGGATGAGAAAATTGTCCCTACGTTTGACGGGAGTAGCTGTAGCATCACATTGCAAAGCGGTGTAGATATAGAAAGAAAAATCGTTGGAGACATTCGTGCAATGTACCATGTCCTACATGAATAATTTTCTCATGGAAACCAAGTAAACAGTTTTGTTTAATGCTGTGCCAAATAAGAATATCATGCTCTGAAAGTTGAACCAACTCTGTAGAATGGAAATCTCTAACCCAAGAGTGACCTTGAGAATATAAACTATGTCTGAGGTCTCCAAAAGTCATAGAATGGGGAAGAGAGGGCCAATATTCCCTGGTTCTCAAGGGGCACTCTAACGCCAAGTGAGAGATGGGTATTGTGAATGTTAAAATGTTGTGACAGGATGTGACGTGCCCTAACTGATCTGGCCATGGAAAAATTCTCCCTACCTATCCCTTCCTTACCATCACTTTCCCCTTCCTCCCCTTTTATTCTCTCCTTTCACTCCTCTTTCCTTCCTCTTTCCCCCTTCTCTTTCCCTCTCTACTCTTCTCACAGGATTAAGAAGTAGAAATTGAATGGGAAAGGGCTTAGAATAAAAGGATGAAGTATTTGACCCAGACTTGTAAGCAGTGGCCTTATTTGAAAGATTTGGGGCACAAAGAGTATGATTGAATTGGAAGGATTCATCAGCTGACAGGATTGTGTTCAGTGGATCAGAAAGAAACGTCATTTTTGAGAAAGAGAAAAAAGTTACAACAGCTTCTAAAAGAATCAAGACAGATACCAAAAAAGATTCACCTGCCTTCCAGTACCCAAGCACCTAAGACATTCAGCAAATGTTTGTTGAGTTATTGTTTTGGAGACATACTTGAGGACATATTTTTTTAAATTTGATTTATTTTTTAATTGACACATAAAAATGGTATATATTTATGAAGTACATAGTGATGTTTTGATACATATAATGTATACTGATCAGACCAGGGTAATTAGCATGTCCATCATCTCAAACACTTATTATTTCTTTATGTTGGGAACATTCAATATCCTCCCTTTTAGCTATTTGAAAAAATATATATATTATTGTTAATTATAGTCATCCTATAGTGCTATAGAACACTAGAACTTATTCCTCCCATCTAGCCATAATTTTGTATATTTTACCAAATCTCTCTCTATCCCCCCTTTCCCCTATCCTTCCCAGCTACTAGTAACCTCTATTCTACTGTTGACTTCTATGAGATCAACTTTTTTAGCTTCTTCATATGAATGAGAACATGCTGTGTTTAACTTTCTGTTCCTGGCTTATTTCACTTAACATAATGTCCTCTGGGCTCATCCATGTTTCTGCAAATGACAAGATTTTATTCTTTTTTATGGCTGAATAGTGTTCTATTGTGTATATATACCACATTTTCTTTATCCATTCATCTGTTGTTGGACATCCAGGTTGATTCCATACCTTGGCTATTGTGAATAATGCTACAAGACACATGGGGGTGCATATATCTCTTCGAAACATCGAATATTCTTTCTTTTGGATAAATACCTAGTAGTGGAATTGCTGGATCATGTGGTAGTTTTATGTGAGATTTTTTGAGGAACCTCCAACTGTTTTCCATAGTAACTGTACTAGTTAAACATTCCTGCCAATGGTGTATAAAGGTTCTTTTTTCTCCAAATCCTTACCAGCATTTGCTATTTTTTTGTCTTTTTGATAATAGCTATTTTAACTGGGCTAAGATAACACCTCATTATGGTTTTGATGTGCATTTCCCTGATGGTTAGTGATGTTGAACACTCTTTCAAATATTTGTTGACCATTTTTATGTCTTCTTTTGAGAAATATCTGTTCAGATCATTTGTCCACTTTTTAATTGGACTGTTTGCTTTTTTGCTATTGAGTCATTTGAGTTCCTTGTATAATCTGGATATTAGTCCCCTATTAGATGAATAGTTTGCAAATATTTTCTTCCATTCTTATGTTGTCTCTTCACTCTGTTGTTTCCTTTGTTGTACAGAGGTTAGTTTGATACAGTCCCATTTGTCTATTTTTGCTTTTGTAAGAGGCCTTTATGAGGCTTGGTTTTTTGAGAGTTCTTGCCCTATGTTATTTCTATGCATCAGAAACATAGATACAAGCATCAGCTGGGTCCAGTTGATTCTGGTATATTTTCTTAATGATAGATTTGAGGCTCTTTTAAATCCAGACTTCATAAAGATAACAAAAGAAAGTAGACAAAAACTATCAAATCCCTCCATGGAATGAACTGTATACAGTTAAGTAAACAGTTAACATAAACACACATCCAATCACTCACACACATACATACATACACATATCACAATAAGCAGTTGGGACTACCATGTAATTCTATTACAAATTTCAGACAGCCTTTACTAAGATATTGATGGCTTTGAGAATCAGTCCTGGTCCTCTTTAAATGTCTTCGTTGAGTTCTTTCTGTGTCCTTAATTTGTCCTGGTTAGCATTGGTCTTTGCTAATTTTTTTGTCTCTCATGATTACCCATACTGGTCCACAAAAAATACTTTCACTTCCTTATATGTGGGTTATTCATAGGCTAGAATACATGAAATATTAGTCACTCTGTCTACAACACTTCAAACAAATAGAGTCTGTGTCAATTATTTTTTGCAGCAATGGCTACTTCTGTTCCTATATTGCTATTAGACATGTGCTGAAAACTCGAGTTTCAT
The DNA here is from genome assembly GCA_963575035.1 of Avahi laniger. Lineage (NCBI taxonomy): Eukaryota > Metazoa > Chordata > Mammalia > Primates > Indriidae > Avahi > Avahi laniger. Next base: position 23,968 of record CAUYSK010088347.1, on the reverse strand, counting down.
TCATTTCAGCAAAGTACACCAGCTGTGTCCAATGAACTGCACTGAACTGGCCTACTACAGATGTCTTCACTGTAACAAGAGAGGGTTTATAGAACTCAATGTTATTTATGCTGAAAGGGCCCAAAAGAACTGTATTGTGGGTGCTGACTTCAAATGTTCCTTCTACTTTATTTCTTCTTACTATAATATTTAGAAGCCAGTTTCCTCATAGTTATTTCTTTTGTACATTCGAAACACCTTTAACCTCTCCCCAAGCAGTCATAATTTCAGGTTTGAAACGTCAATATATTGTTGGAGTTTTGGTTTTTACCATTTTATGTTCATTGTAGGTAGCACAATCATGTTTGTAGACTCAATGAATAAGAGCCAATATTTATCGAGAGTCCACTGTGTGCCAGATACTATGTTAAGAGCTTTATATCTGAAGTTTATTTTTCACTTACCATCTAGAGTCATCTTTCAAAGTGTAAATCACCAATCAATCTGCTTAAAATATTTTTCTTAGAGTAAAATCTAGCTTCTTTACCATGGCCTGTAAAGTCCTCCACAATCTCCCCTTTTCCTACCTCCCCAACCTTAACGTCTCCCTTGCTCACACTGGCTTGTCTTCCTTCTCCGCAACTCCTAACCTCATTCTCAACTCAGTGCTTTTGCACCTGGGGCTTTCTATCATCTTTGGAGCTCCCCCCGCAGCAACTTTCTCAAAAGACTGCCTCCTTTGCACTGTTTAGGTTTTAGGTCAAGGATCCTTTCTATAAGGAGGCCTTCCTTGGCCATCCTAGGCAAAGTGTCATGCTGTCTCCCTGCTCCTCATTCACCCTTTCACTGTTTTATGTTCTTCATAGAAGGTAGCATTATCTGAATTTGTCTTCTGTATTCTTTTGTTTACATGCTTCTCTCTGTCTATTCCCCACTCAAATGGTAGCCCCAGTGAAGGCAGGATTTGTATCTGTCCCATTAGCTTGCTCCTCTATACCTAACACAATAAATATTTTTGACTGATTGAACAATTTTGTGATGTGGGTATTGGTTTTCTCCCAAATCATAAAGCCATGTTTGTGCTAAGTAATTTACAGAAGGTCACACAGTTGCTAAGTTTGATCTTAAACAAGTCACTTAACCCCAGTCTGAACTCAGGACTGCCCAAGTCCAAATCTCATGCCTTTAACAACTACACTACCCTATATGAGATTATAATAATTCTATTATGTATAAAAATTACACAAATCTACTCTCTTTTCAATAATTAATCAATCTGATAAATTAGTATAAAAGGAAAATATTTTATTCCCATATTCTATCTTGGGTCTGAAGAGGAGAGGATTAAATATTCTAGATTGTCATAGAATTTTCGTTTTATGAAGAAGAATCTGCCAAGGAAAGAACATGAGCTAACATTTTGGTCCCCTGCCATGTGTGAGGCATGTTGTAAGTGTTATGATGATTAACACCTATTTGTTGCAAACACCATTGCACAGAAGAAGAGATGGAGATCAGGAGAGTTAAAAAAAATATGCTTGAGGTTGCATGACTTGGTAATAGTAGAATATGAACACTGCTCTATGTAAATCCAAAGTGTATGAATTTTCCACAACGCCATTGGCTTACAGAGTGGTAGCAGTTCTAAGAGTAAAATGTGAAGATTTTTACTGTTAACACCACCTACATTTCTTCTTTTTCACTGACATTTGAATATTCCCAGAATACAATATGATATTATTTTTATCAGAAACCTGACTTTCCTCTTGTTCACTAAAAACAAAAAGTTATGCCAAATTAAATAAAGCCGCATTACCTAAGACAAGCTCACCAGAAACAAGCCAAAAGGCTGGACATTGCCCAACAGTAGATGCAATTTTGAATCTCCGAGGCAATTAAAGAATTTATTTTTCCCTGAGGTGATATAAAACACAAGCTGTCTTCTCTTTTATAAAATGGATTGAGACAGAGTCGTGTGGCAATTTTACTTAGAACTCAACAACTGGTCCCAAATCAGTCAAGTTACTTTTAACTAAAGCCCATATATTTGAAGCTCCCTCTTCTTTCATGAAATACAGACCAAGGAACTACACACATATGTCAAATGACTATCTAGAACCATCAAAACTTGAAATTAACATGGAGGAAAATTCTACTTGAGGAAATAGCCATTTTCCTGATTCTTCCGGATACTCCACAGAGGTTTCTCTCAATCTAGGGATAAATGAATGAAATTGGCCTTAGCAACAGTCCAGCTCCCCATGGAACCAGGGCATGTGGACAAGGCCAAGGTGAAAGTTATTCGACGCCCTTCCTCAGAATTGTTACCATTATAAACAGGGTCGTATAAAAGGAATCTGCTTGCAATTGACAGCATCTCTCCCTGTCAGTAACATCTCATTTCCTGATGAAGCATCCATTCCCCATCCTTACAGGAACAAAGCTCTTACTTCATCCACAATGTCTATCTTTTGGCACGGTGCTCACCTTGGACTTAAACTCTTTTGAAATCATTTCCCTTCCTGAGATTTCCAAAAGAAACTGCTTCCCTGCAAGTGCTCTCCTGGCAGCCTTTCTCTCTGACTTTAGAGGACGCATTTAGACACTCTGTTCCAGCCAGAAGTTCAACTAGGACAATAAGCAGCAAACACAACTCAGATTTGAAGGCAAGGAGGAATGATGAAACACAATGTTGTTGGCTGATTCCCTGGCGGAGCCAGCTGTTCCCTCCATGCAATCCACATCTGTGCTGATAGCCAACAGAGCGCGCTCCAGAGCTCTCTGCCTGCAGCCGAACTTCCGGTTCTCTGGCACCATGCAGCACCCATCACATTTCTGTTAATGCAAGATTTCCGCAAAAATCAAAACGTACCCTATGCCCTTGGCTCCGTTTAATACAAGTTTCTTCTTTCTGTGATTTATAAACAAACAAACAAACAAAAAATGCTGTAGCTTAATTTTTAAAACATCTTGCCTAGTAGAAAATCTCAGGATTTTGGTTTCTGGAAAAATGATACTGCTTGCTGGTACATCTATAACATTATTCTTTTCTTGAGTTTTCTCATAAAGCATGACGTCATTTTGGTCACAACTTAAAAGAAAATTCCATGATACTTAACCCCTTCCTTATCATCCTTTTCTTGTTATAAATTGAAATCTATTTACCTTTGGCAAGCTGAACACTATCCCTACCTCCAAAACACTTGAAAAGAAGCTGGATCCTTTCTTTATGAACAAACAACCCTTTCGAAGCAATCACACTGCTCCCTCTGGACTTTAATTCAAACATACTCTTCTTCTCTCCTTCCTTAGTATTACCAAAAGGTGTCAGTGTTTTCTTGACCCATTCTCTCAAACAGTCATTCTTCTTAGGGGCCAGCTCAAACCGCAGGTTGACTCAGGCACTATGGCCTTTGACATGACTCATCTCCAGGTAAATTTTAGTTTTTTCTGTAGTTTTCTGAATTTAGAATCTAAAGTATGTTGGTAGACTGGATTATCCAGATCTTGGAATACTATACAATTGTTAAACAGAATGTTTGTCAACAGTATGTTTGCTCATGTAGAATGATGCCTGAGATATAGTGAGTTAAAAAAAATGAAAGGAAGTTGTATAATAGTCCATATTTTTTAATCGAATTTGTATTTAAATATACATTTTAAATTATAAAAAGTAGTACATATTCAGGGAAAAACTCAAAAAGAATCATATTTCTGGAGGACCATGGATCAGAGAAAAAATTTTCCTTGTCACTTTATACTCTTTTGGTTTCCTTAAATTTGTACCATGAGCATGCATTATTTTTAAAGGAATTATCAATAATAACAATAATAATAAAAAATCAGTAGGATACTAATCAGATATCTTAGAGGTTAGATATAGACTAAAGAAATTTTAACTTTGTTTTTCCTAGGTCAGTAGTTGCTTCTGCTCCCAAAGTAGCCTGTTGTTGATACATGCCAACTTATATGTGTCCTTATCTACTGTGCATTTAGAAAAACCACAAGCTTCTTTCCCTCTTCAAATTCCAAGATGCAGCATTCATTCTGCACTGAAGGTGTTGCCACATCACCTTCTTTCTGGATGGCTCATGCAATTTTTTCCCTCTCTTTTTGCCATTAAAATGGACCTTGCAAGTCACTCTCTTATCAACAACCACTAAAGATCCATGAACCCATTCAGAGGGTGAGAAAGCAGGGCCTTTTCCTCTTCTTGCCCTTCCTAAGGTGTCAGGAAGAGCATTCAGGTGCTGATGAGCAAGACCATCTGAAGCCAGGCCCCCAGAAGGCCTGAGCCATCAGGGAGAGGCTGCAGCGTGAGGATTGATCCTGGGACAGTAGGAGGAGTAGAAATTCCAGAGAGGTGGAAGCAAACACAGCAGGTTATCTGGGGAAAATGGACACTATGGACAGCAATTGACCAAAACGGGGTGAGTGGTGCCAGGAAGTGGGGATCACGGAAGATTTGCAGCGAGTGCTGTGCTTTAGCTGTGGGATGCAGAGGCAGAAAAATAGGGGTCCGGACCCACAGAAGATATCATCTTAGCTGGTTATCAAGAAAAATTAGGGGGTGAGGGTACAGTTAGCAGGCGTAGAGCTCATGGAGGCACTAACAATAGGGCTGATTCATGCTGAGTTGCCTCATCAGCCAGACTCAGGCACTTTTTAATCCCTTCTAGCAAGGAAGGATGGGTCCCCCTGCCTGAGATCACACTGAGTCTGTAGGTCAAGTGGGCCAAATTGTGGGAAAGAAGAAATTTGAAAGGAAAGTTAATTAATATATTATATCAAGAAGAGTAGGGAATGAGGGCCATTTTTAAGGGACCTTTAGTACATGCCATAAATGGGGCCAAAGTCAGCCTGATCTGACATCAATTAAAAGTTTAGAACAAGATAAAATCTATTCATTCCCCCTGCCTTCTGCATACTCATTGGACGTTGGAAACAAACCCAGTGCCTGTCTTGAAAGCCTTAAGCTGTGAAGCATAACAAACAAAATACCACTGAGTGAACAAGCAAACAAAAACACCGAAACAACACTCTGCAATCTTTGATGGGGAACGTGATGACTTGTGTGGAGCCCACAATGAGGCCCATCCACAGCCTTTAACCCTGGTTGCAATTTTCTCTTTATGTCTAGATTAGGGAAACACACCCTTTTTCTTTAAATCACATTTAATTTCTTTCTTGGAAATTCTAACATGTTCCAAGAGACCAATTTCCCCATTGCCAAATCTCCTCTTGGCCCGATCTCTCTCGTCTCAGGTTTTGAGGCATGGTCCACTTTGCCTTTCACACGTTACTCACTTCTTAGTCAGTGGCCTGGGTAAGTTGCAATGTTTTCCTCTTCCAGGACTGAACTGTTACAGCAGGCTGATTGCTGGAAAGGATGAGAGAGTGGGGTGTGGGCAAGAGGTGGTTAGACTATTACATCCTTTCCTTTTGCTGCCAATAAAAAGTGTTGAACCATAGACCATTCAGCAGGGTCCTGTTAGAACCGTTACATTCTGGGACCACATCAAATGGAGCTCAACCGTTGGTTAACATTCATTTCAATAATACAAATTTCAGGTGGAAAAACACAAAAAGCAGTTCTGAGCAAGTTTAGCAAGCCACTTATTGAGATATTTGTAAATCGAATACCCAGCAAATCCAAATACCTCCAAATCCAGCCCATTTTGAAATTTGAAATAAAACTACATTGATTTAGCAATAGCTCCTAGTACTAAAAGGCAATCTGCATTCCTGTTCAAAATCTGGCTAAATATATTTAGGTTTCTCATTCTGAAGGCATGGTTGGTCCAAATGCTATTCTCACATTACCTCCTAGGACTTTCTCCTGATATATTTTCAACGCTATAGACCTTCAAGAAAAATTCCTGGGCTATTTCTCTTAATCCTATTCTCAAAAGTTATTATGGTTGACAAATAGATGGCAAACCCCTATCCTATTCAATGAGCTTCTGCTTTATGTCTTTTGGCTACTGTCTAGTAAGCCATTTTCTTACAGTGATTTATTTATTTAAATACTCAATAAAAAATGTATTAACAGCTTGCGTGCATGTGCAAGCGTGGTGCTTGGTGCAGTGAAGACCAAGATGAAAAAGGCAAGAGTATTTTATATAAGGTAACCACAGCAAATATTTATTGCGTCAGTAATTGTACGGAATGTAATGATTTCACCAGGGGGGCTAAATGAGAATGATCAGCTCTATTTGGATGAACAAAGGAAGATTTTAAAGACAACAAGGTGCTTGGAAGTCTTAAAGGATGTGATTTGTCACTGCAATTTTGTGTGGTAAATGGGATTATCCCTATTTTTACAAAGGAGGAAACTGAAGAATTGAGTGGCTTGTGGGAGGCCATGGGAGAATTAGTCACTCCCTCCTCATGCCTCTCAACACCATTTGTAAGGAGTTCTGCTGTGTGCTTTCCACATTGCTTGGGAATTCTTCCTTCATAAAGAAAAGATTCTGCCTCAGCTGAAGGCAAGAACCATTTCCTATATTTCTTTTCATCACAAGAATTCTGTGACAGACACATAAGGAGATGCTCAGTAAGTAATTGAGATGACTGTCTCTTCACTACAAATCCCATATTTTTGCCACTAATTCTCCAAGGTAATATTGTACCCTAAATAAAGGCCCCTTGCTTGACTGCTTCCTTGTTCTATGCACATACTCATTCCTTCATGCCTCATCTAAACACTATTTTCTATCGCCAGTTATTCATTTCTTTATGCTTAGCAAATTTCCTAATGTTTGGGCAAATTTAGCAAGCCGCTTATTGAGGTATTTGCCAGTTGAACACACAGTGAATCCAAATGCCTCCAAATCTAGCCCATTTTGAAATTTGAAATAAAACCACATTCATTCTTAGCACAGCAAAGAACTAGAAAATGTTTATTATAAAATTATACTCACTTTTCATTATTTAATGACTAAGAGATAATAATCCATGCCTAAAACAGTTACATGTACTGTACACGTTTCAGGTATGTTGCCTGTGTCCTGCCTAGCACCACCACTCGGAGAAGGTCATTGGGATCCTAGATTCCAAGACAAGGTGATTTTTACAATCACCTTGCCAGGGAGAAATCCATTTCTCCATGCCAGGGAGAAATGTAGAGTTAAACTCTCCTGGTTCTGAAATTCTACATGTATCCCAGTGCCATAATAGTGCTCAAGTGCCACTTAATATTGTATCTTCTGTCCTCTTTGAATGTTCTTGATAATGCAAGGACTTCTCCCTCTACATAATAGGAACATTTCTGGAAATGTGTATGCAAACCAAATCTAAAATATTTTATGCTCTAGGAAAGAGTACTTGATTTTAAACAATGATCCAAAAGATGTGAGATAAAAATTGTGGGAATTAACTTGTCTTACTTATGAATTACCACTTATGAAAGTAAACATGCTCTTTAGACATTAAATACATTAGATATTAAATATGTAAAATAAATTAAATATATTGACTATTAAATATATTACATAAATATATTGAATATTAAATTAAATATATTAAATTGAAAAAGAAGAAATCCAGCAGTTTTTATCTTGCATCTTTTGGATAAAAAGTAAAATTCTAGAAGGAAAACAGGAAAATATCTTAAAGAGTCTGTTTTTCCTGGGGTAAATCTTAGAAACTTTTCCAAAAAGCTATTTCTTTCTACCTAGACTACAAAGAGAGGATAAAGAAACCTACCACACTTCTTAAGCAGGCTTGAAATTTAACATATAGGTATCCAAGAGTGTACAAAATAACTTCCTTATTTTCATTACCTATAATAATTTCATCTTGCCGGTGGCAGAAAAAAATTCAAACTTGCCACTTAAAGGCTACTCTCTCAGTTTAAAACAGACTTTTTTTAGATTTAGCTCTGGTTTAGTTTTATAAGTATCTAGACAATTCAAATTTCAAACTCTTTATAGGCACTTAATTAACATTCACAAGGCTGGAGCCAATTTTAATTAAGCATAAAAGATAAAAACAACACAAAGAACATTTTGGGTCATGTAGTACGCAAGTTGCCCTCCCTGGAACTGGGACCCTCCCATGCAGGTATGTTTCTCCGACCCAAGTCTATTGGAAATAACTTCCACGTTCTTCCACTTCCATGGCTCTGGGCTCTGGATTCAGACTTCCTGAGTTCAAATCTTTCTGTTTCTATTTCTTTACAAACCTTACTAATTGCGCAACCTTAAGCAAATCATTTTAATTCTCAGCCTCCTCAGTTGTAAAACAGGCAACTGCTTTACAGGAATTAGTGGCGAGGATTAAATTATATAACATCCACAAGGGGCTTTGATGTCACTGCCTCTCAAACTCCCTATGATGGAAAGCTAATTTGGGGGGATTTTTAAATTCCCAAACAGCTGTAGATAGATGCTTTTGTAAGATGAGATAAAATGAATTATTAGAAATTAAATAACAAAAAAGCAAATGCATTCACAACAAAAGCCCAAATTACTATAAAAGTGTCTGACCACTGCAATTTTTGTATCTCACTGTCAACGGTAACAATGTGCCTGCTCTGATACAATAGGCACACTTTATTCACAATACTTTACACAATGCCTAGCACAAACAAACACTTCACAAACGTTAGCTATTATTACCTTTGTTGAATCCCAGTACAAAGAACAGAGACAGGGTCTAGTAGTATACACAGTAACTAACTCAAGCGCAGTGCCATCAGTCTATGAATAATAAGTATTCATTAAAGGTGTAATAGACATGAAAATTTCCAAAACATGACCACATGTATGATCTTTATCCATATATCTTTAAAAAATAAACTGCTTTAGGAATCATTTTATTTTATAAATGAGAAAACAGAGGCAGAAAACCGTTAAAGGACTTAGTAAAATTCATACGACTCAATGGTTCTCAAACCTGGCTGTACATTAGAATCACCTGGGGAAGATTTTAAAAATAATTGTTGCCCAGGCCCCACTCTAATTGAGTGTGAGTCTCTGGGGCTAGGACATCTGGGACATGGGCATAGAGTATTTTAAAAGTTGTCCATAGGAGTCTAATGTGCAGGGCTTGCTTGAGATTTTCTGTAGAACCTACGACTGGACGAGGCAGGACTCTTGTCTCCTAACCTACTGTCCACATCACCGCATCACAGTCACATTGGAGGCCACGCTGCAGGGGAAACGTTTGTCTTTGAAGAATTTAGACAAATGAATTTTGTGAAAATTAAATTTAAGATAGAGGGAGGTCTATAAAAAACAGATGACTAAGGAAGCTGACCCACAATCCATACAAAGGTACCTGACTCAGTTTCTCTAAATGTCTACATGGGTGGTTAGTGAACCCTGGGAGGAAACATTGATAAGCTCAAATGGAAGGGGTCATAGGGTGTACTCTGCATAACCTTTGAGATTCAGCTTGGAATTCAAGGCACAATTTTTTTTTAATAAAATATCCTGTTTCATCCCTATTTCCAGAATTGTAATCAGAACTCTGGCTTTTATGATGTATTATTTTTCTTATTTGGTTTCCCTTGGAAGAGAATGGAAACTCTGAGTCTTGGCCACTCTTCCATCACATTCTGATTTCCCCATTTAGCGGGCCAGAGTGCTTCATGTACTTTCTTTAATATCAATGGCATTGAAATGCCTTCTGTGGAAAATGTACAATGGAGATTTATAGACTTCAAAACATCATAAAAAGTAAGCTAAATGTTGAATTTTTCTTAAAGGTAGAGGTGGTATATTTGATGTGCTTGCCAATGTTTACTTTGGGGAAACAGCATTTCAACTTTCCAAGGCTTCTTTTATTTTGTTTGTATTCAAAATATTGGTTCCTAGACCTCCCCTGTGTAGAACTCACTCTGAGCTAGTTGGGAAGGTCGTAGACATACAATAATGAGTCGGACAAATTTGATCACATCATAAGCAAAACTGTGTAATCTATTAGAGCAGAAGATTACGAGGAAGAAATACTCTTTGAAAAATTTCGCTCCTCATTTCTTGTTTAGCCCTCCAATTTCTCATTCAGCCTCACTGTGAACACCACTGTCTAGGCTGGTTTCGATCTCTGGGTTATGGTAGCTGTTTTAAAATAAACCTACTTTCCTGCACGGTGATTATCACAACTATATTTTCTTGATGCATTTTCCCTTATGGAGTGTAAGACCTATGTCTATCTTGTTTTATTTCCAGCATCACCACCCTGCCTAACATAGTTCCTGGCATAGAGTACTGTGCAGTTTGTTGCATGAATGAATATGCCTCTTACCAGCACCATCACCCACGCATACATGGTTTTAGTGATTACAAGTATTGGCCAACAGAGTAGTGGGGAATATACTCATTTTAAAACCTTTGTGAAGTCTTTAAGTTCTGCTTTATAAAACCCACAAACAACTCAAACTTTATGTCATCGTTACAAAATCAAAAACTGCTTTTTAAGATGGTTATAGATGGGCTGAAACCTTAAACTTGGAATCGCTTGGGCTCAAGTCTTGTGTCTGGCACTTGCTAGCAATTTGCCTAATTGCATAAAGCCTCAGTTTGCACGTACGTAAAATGTCCCACAGTAATAACAATAATGAATAACATACCACAGACCATGGTTGTAAGGATGGAACAAGAGAATATGTAATTTAAAAGCTAGCAGTTTCTAGCCTAGGGTAGGTCCTCAGTGAATGCTTGTTGAATCTGAATCTGAATTTGAAAGGAAAAAAAAAAATGATGATTTTGGATGGAAGATTTCCCAGGTCAAACTCAACTTCTCAAGGTGGAGAAGGCTCAGCTAGTTGTTCATTGTGACTCTGCTCCCTGGAATCCCTGAGCCACAGCTCCTATAGTTGTAACTTTTACTCTACCTGTGGTTTCTGGAGTCACATCAGAGGTTTGGGGTAATTTGAATTAATATTCCCTCTATAACAATGTCAGAGCAGCTGAAACTTCTACTGCTCTTACTTTTGCCCTGATTACTTTCTAAAAATCCAACACAAAATTATTCTAGAAACTATAGTATAAAATAACATATTGATCTATTATGCTATTTATAAAATTAATTCTAGAAAGTTTACCTAATATCATATTCAGGAACGCACAAACTTTGTTTCACTTTGATCTCCCTGACTTATTTTGAAGAGCACTTTGTTACCTACTTTTTTATGTAAGTCTTCCCTTCATCCAAAATCAACAGTGTTTTGAGCTGTTAACAACTTATAAAGTTTATGACTTTAAGGGAAATTACTTAACCTCTTTGTGCCTTAGTTTCCTTAACTATTACATGGGAATAATAAGAGTACTTATCGTGTGAGGTTGCTTGAGCATTGAATATTAATAAGTTAATTCATGTGAGACACATTGAAAGTCTCTGGGACCTCATAAGAATTTAACAAATATTTACTATTTTAATAGTACTGAGTGGATGGTTCTCACACACACCCACACACATACATATCACACACAAAAAAAAGCTGTCTAAGAACAGGACCAGTAATTACTATTTACGGTGACTTTCTCTGGAAATATTACTATGGTACTTCATTATGCCTAGAGTACTTAACAGATATTTTCAAACTTCCATGTAATTGAGGACCAGTGCAGACTAAGTCTTTGAAAATCTCATTAATGCACAGAAATATCCCTGAGTACTCTATAAAATAGAGTTTTTCTAATTGTAGTGCTCTAACCACCTAAATCAAAGTACCTCTTGTGCTTTTACAGATGCAGATGGCTGGGCCCTACTCAGTCCTGTTGAATGACAATTTGAGGATAAGGAACCAGGAAATACGCATTTTAAACAATTTCTATACATGCTAAAATTTAAAAATAGTTTTAATGGATTGAATTAATTTTGTATCATTATAACTTATTTACAAAGATGTCATAATACCTTACTGTAGTAGCTAAAACAGAAAAATGCAATGGGTTAGCCTAATTCACCGAAATCAAGTTCGATTAAGGATTATCGAGTGCCTCTGTGTGCCAAGCAGTAAGTACTGAATATTTCATGATACATAAAGCCTGATTTCTTCCCTGGTGGAGCTCACACTCTAGTAAAGTTGCTATGATCTGGCCTGAGATTCATATTGTAATAATTATTAATCAAATCTAATGATTCCATTATGTAGGAATGAAATTTTATAATAAACCCACAAGCAGGGAAGAAAAATTCTATTAACCAACAAATGTATATAAAAAGTTCTATTAACCAACAAATGTATATAATATGTTTGACAGATCACATAACAGTGTGTTGATAAACTTTAAGGCAAGAAGAAAAAATATCCCTGATGTGGAACCGAGGTTAACAATGCCATATAAGCCATGGGTACATCAGGACTATGACCTGCAGAGAGCCAAGCACAGAGCTCTAGAGGAAGCCACGTTTATCCTAGTAGATACACTCAGTATTCACTGCGGACAGGGGTGCTCCTGCGTGGGAGCTGTGAAATCTGTAAACATAACATTATTCAAAACTTCCTGCAGTCTCTTAGATTAACATCATAGCTAGCATCCAACAGTGAGTTGGGGGGAAATCAGCACTAAAGGACATACTGCTCTTAAGTGATCATAAAATTTACGTTCTTCTGGAACCTGGGAGAATACTACCGGAGGCCATGTGTACCCTGGTTCCCCATCAGCTGATCTCTCCCGAAGTTCAACAAATCCCTGAGTCAGTCTACCAGAGGCCAAGAATAGTGTGCAAGAGGAGATGCAAAAGAAAACTATAACTAAAAGAATATAGAAACAGTACTTTTCCCTACTAAGTTGTCCTAGGCAGTCATAAAATTTTAACTGAATGAAATACAAACATTTGTATAACATAATATTGGACAGTTTTCCTCATAGAAAATAATCTCTGATATTTTACTCTTCTACCCTCATGAAAAGAAGAGATTTCCTTTTTACATTAAAAGTATTTGTTCTTATCTGACTTGGCTGTGATCAGTTTAGGTATTCAGATGGACAAGCAAAAGGATGAAAAACAATGCACATAGTGAGCTTTCTTTAACTCCCAAAGTTTTTCTATATTTGAGTTAAAAAAAAAAATAGGCACATTTGCATTTGCATTTTTCACCCCTAATTGAAGAACCAGTTTCTAATGGAAGAACATGAAGCTGAAAAGGGGCCAACGAAATAGCTGGGTTTCACAAGCCATGGACGGCTTTCTCAGCACAAACAGCATTTGCGGTTTCCAACAGGGAGTCTCTGTGGCTGGGTTAAGTGAACAGCAACTCAAACTAAACTTCGTGTAGCTGTTCTGACAAGCAGGAAATGTGTAAACGGTTCTAAAATCACCAGAGACTGTCAAGTCAGGGGACCGCCATGCTCCTGTTTTGCCGAAGTGACTCCAGTCTCCATTCCTTACTCACCTGGTCAGTTTCTTCAGTTCAGAACGTAGCCATTATTCAGCCTTAATTTGAAATCTTATGCAAAATATAGTAAATCACACACACAGCCTCCTCCCTAACTGCAGTTATTGTTTTGCCTTTGAGCTATGGGCTCACTGAAAAGTCCTTTAAAAAAAAGAAAAAGAAAAAAACAATAAAATGAAGAAAGCAAGGAAGGAAAAAAGGAAGGAAGGAAGGAAGGGAGGAAAGAAGAAAAATAAAGGATGGAAGGAATGGAGAGAAAGGAGAGAGGGAGGGAGGAAAAAAAGATAAGAAAAATGAGATTTTCAATGGAACAGTAAAGATAAATATTAGGGTACCCTATAGAATGACCCCTCTAAGTGCCCCTAGGGTATCCTTTGTATTAAAGGCAGACTAACTCAGTGTGACTGAGACAAAACCAAAACTCAGATTCTCAAGTCTCAGCTTTGAGTTCTTCCTGCTCCCAGCCAACTCCCACTAGGCTATATAGACGAGGAAAAGTGTTTATTTATTGCTCTATTATGGCCTAAACCAGTACTATTTGGCACTTGCTCTGCAAAAAGTTTAATGTCAAACTTAAATTTCATGAAACAACAGGTTTGGTCAAGGCCAAAATGCTTTGAGACTAACTTTTTTTCTCATAGTATTTCCATGGCTGGTGCTAGCCAAAACCCAAACTACATACCCAGATGAAAATAAACATAAATCAAAAAACCTCAGAAACTGTCTGAGCTTAGTGTGAGGAGTGAATGAATGATGGCTTGGGTTAGCTTCTATTTTATCTGAACTATATCCTTGACTTTTATACAAATAAAATTGTTATTGTACTGGTAAATGAAATACACCCCCCTCAACAAGAGATATCAAGAAATGAAGCCTACTCCATTAAATGTTAGGCAAATTCCAGTGATGGAAGACATATTCCAGTTATTTCCTCCGTTATTCCTGGTGAGGGGTCCAACAAGGAATTGAGCTTTATTTGTAAAATATAACAAAAGGAAACCTTGGGTCTCTAGCTCTCAAAATCACTCATGCTTGGAGAAAAAAATGATAGCAGCTTTTGTGAGTGGTATCTCGATGTCAGAAGAAACTGAGTGAAAAATCCTCTGGGTTATTAACATTTATTTTTTGTGGGCTAAGTGACCCTTTTTTTCTTTCTAATATGGACAGGATGAGGCACATAAAAGCATTTATTAAAGGACATAATTTTGCCTGAGAACAAGCCCTGTTTCTGCCCCCACAGGATGTTGGTCCTCTCCACAGACCTTGTGTTGATTACCCTCTGTGGGAAGTAGCGGTCAACTCTAATTAACTAATTTACTTTCAACAAGTGTTTAATTAGGGCTTTTGCCCATATGTTGTGCTCTTTTGAAGATTCTGCCCAGTGTAGGAACTTTATTAATTTACAAAGAATTAATCTGGTTCTCTAACATAGGCCTTTGACCGTGGTGTAGAAAATAATCTGAACTGGTTGACAAGTATTCAATTCAATAAATATATATTGGACAAATTAGAAAGGGCATTAGGCCAGCCACCGTGGGGATGAAATACGGTGACTTCAGAGCCTGGAATTGAATATGAGCACGTGAAAACCAAAGTGAATATGCAAAAGAAGTAAAATTATGATCGTCCGCGGTAGACTGAGAATAATGGTCAGCAGTTTTTGTCTACTCACTGTGTGCCTGATACTTTTTGTGCTCTACCTCATTCGATGCTCACAAGAACTCCAGAATCGAAATGAATCGCATTTTGCAGGTGAGGGAACTGAGAGAGAGGTCAAAGAACTGGCCAGCATTACAGTGGACAGGTTGCAAACGTGGGATTCAAACCTGGAAAGTCTTAGGGAATCTCTGAGGTACCTTAAAAAGACAATTTCCAAACTGTGGTGTCCATGAGAACACAGGGGCTTCTGATTAAACTGCAGGTTCCAATTCAGTGGGTCGTGGGGAGAGTCTGAGATTTTGCATTTCTAGCAAGCCCCAGGTGATGTTCATGTTGCTCACCCTCTGACCACACTTTGAATAGCAAGGACTTAAATGTACAGTGAGGATTTCAACAAACTAAAATGTGGTTGAGAAGACACTAGAGGCTACTGAGGAACAGAGAGGGTCAGCAAGTAAGTCAATGACACAGAGCTAATAAAATTGTGGAGTCAGTTCTCAAGTCTAGGGCCTTGGTCTCTTCACCTGTAAAAGGTGTTTCATTAACTGGATAATTTCAAGCATTCTGCCGAGATCTAATAGAGTAAGAATCTGTGATTCTATTACGGAATGGAAAGGAGTGGAGGGATATGAGACTTGGATAAGAATTGCTTGCAAAGCGTGTTAGTAAGGCTGTCAGACCCCATGGCCTAGGCCCCCCTACCAAATTAGTTGATTTAAGAAAGGACCTAGAAATCTTCATTTTAACAAGCACCTTATACAACTGTCATGTACATGATCCCCACCCTTTGAGAAATACTGTCCTAGGTAATAGAGAAAAGCAAGTCTAGAATTTAGCAGTTTTTACAAATAAAACTTATATACATGATCCAGATATGGATAAATTAAAGATAATATTCAAGGATAATGATAGCTCATATTTACTGAGTGCATACTCTATGCTACACATGTGATGTTAGATATTTTATATGTGTGTGTATAAAATATCTAGTCTTCACAAAACCCCTGCAGATGTTTTTGAGCTGTACTTCAAGTTATGTGAGCCTATTAATTTTCTTTTTATTTAACCCATATTGAGTTGGGGTATTAGTTACTTGCAGCCAAAAATACCCTAACTAATTCACGTAGTCTAGGCCAGGCATTGTGGTTTTAAAATGAGTTTCCCCAAAAAGCTTAGTGACTCATGGTAGGGGGAAAGAGTGTCAGACAACTAAAGTTGTGATAAATTTCAAAACAAAGATTTATTCAAAATGCTATGGGAACACAGGAGAGGGAGGCAAAACTTTAGGAATGGAAAGCCCAGCCTAATTATTGAAGAATGAGCAAACAAAATGGGTGGGAAGGGCAATCCAGGCAAAGGGAATAACCTGGCCAAAGGCACGGATATGGGAGAGAGCATGATACATGGAATTGTGCATGAAGCCAGGCTAAGTAGTAGGGATTATCAGCAGGTCCATTTGGATGACAAAGAATGATTTTGTCTCCTCTGGGTCCCACGGGGAAGAAGTATATGGGATGGATACTACTTTGAGTCTGACAGACCTGGGTTCAAATCTCAACTTTGCCCCTTATTAGCTATTTCATCCTGAATGAGATTCTTAATCCCTCGAGGTTTCCAGTTGCTTGTCTGAAAAGAGTTGACGATGTCTAATTTGCAAGTAGTTTACAATCAAAAGATGAGTGTGAAGTTTTTGGCACTTTGTTATTACTTCAGTTATGATTACTGTCTGTATGCTCACAATACAAACAGGAAGAAACATTGTCCCTGCTCCTGAGAAACTCAGCATGTAGTTGGCAAGTACAACATGCAAGAAATCAGTTTGCTAAGAATGGTAGATGTGCAGGGTAGTATGAGAAGCATGGCTTTTTAAACTTAATTTGGTAATGATACAAATTATTAATTTATTGATAGGTATTATAAGTAGGTGACCAAGGTTGTGATAACAGCTTCCGTAGCTGTGTGGAAAATTAATTGACGGACACAGAGGCGGCAGATTGGGTAAGGAATTGTTAACAGCAGAAGGTGATCAGAGGGTGAGCCAAGAAGTACTAGTAAGTTGAGGATAACTAGACAGATTTGAGAGATATTTAGGAGTAGAATTGTCTGGATTTCATGCCTGAACTAAGAGTCTAGGATGATGCTCAGGTTTTTGGTTTAGGAATGTTTAATGTTGATATCATTCTCCAGGTTATAGAATACAGAAGGTAGAGCTAGAATCATCATAGTTTTCCCATTCTCATTTTCCTCACCAGTGCTTGGCCAACAATTAATTATCCCTTGCTCTGCAATCTGTGTCATCAATGTGCAACTTTCAGCAGGCTGCATTATATCTTGCCATGCATGTCTAAACTTTTCTCTATTTGGTGGTTCTCAAAGTACAGTCCTTAATCTAGCAACATCAGCATTAAATGGGAACTTGTTAGAAATGCAAATTCTTGGAGCTCATTCCAGACCTACTCAATCAGAAACTCGGAGGCTGGGCCAATAGCCTGTGCTCAAACCAGCCCAGCAGGTGATTCTGACGCAGGCTCGGGGTTGCAGAATCACAAGTCTACAATGATCTTCACTAGGTGTTTTATAACATCCTGGCTTTTACGTGAGGAAACAGCTCCTGCAAGGTTCTGTCAGACGCCAGGGAGAAAAACTATGGCTTCCTATGGAGAGCAGTGGGGACTTGAGGATGGAACAGCCCAATGGCCCTGACCACAAATACAGGTAAGATCCAATTGAGAGAATTACAATGGCTTTGGACAGCTTGGTAACTTATTTAGCATAAACTGGGTGTCTTCCCCTGGCAAATCAGACCCCTCAGAGTGGCTGTGGCACACATTGCAAAGCTACCTCAAGATTAGTCCAGAATAAAAGCCCCCAACTCTGCTAGGAGAATAATTGGGGACCACTGGAATACGTGAGAGGTAATGAAAAGGAAAAATGTTCCTCAAACATGCTCCTCCTGCATACCAGGCCAATCCGCTCTTCTTATAGACAGGGCCACTCAAACTCCAAGAGACAAATATAATAGCCCATCATGCCAGGTCAATGGGTAGAATTTCAAGGGTCAACAAGCCATGGTTTTAAAGGCTCCAGTTACAAACTAGACCACCAGACAGATGCTCAATTGTCTACGAGCCTCTGTGGCACAACTGCATGCTTTTTGGGAAAAGGGGACGTGGGGGGAGTGTGTTCCTTGGCTCTCAGGGAAAGATGATTAATCCTATCATGACCCCTGGGTCTCAGCTCCCAACTTCCCATTAAATGTCCAACTAAATGGCATCCCTGGGTGGGCTGCAACTGCTATGAAATCCCTTCCAGTCAGTTTTCAGATAAAATCGTATGTACAGAAGTATTTTCTTTCTCATTAAATTATTTATTTGCTCATATGTTGAGCTCTTTTGTTGAAATATAGTTGAAAATATTTAACTGAAACTGTCTTATCTCTGACAATACCAAAACTACAGTTCCAAAATCTCTTTTTTCTAATGACAGGAGGCTGTGTTGGACTATCTGGCTAAATATCTCCAGCTGCTGACCATCAGCACTGCTTAGTTTCTTACAGTTCATCTCCTCCCTGACCCTCTAAGCTAATTATACTCACAGCCCTGCTCAGAGTGAGACATCCATGGGCAGGAGTTAGACATGTAGGACTACCCAGAGGTCAAATGGAAGACCTTTCATCTGTTTGTTGTTTTTTCCCACTCTTAATAGGAATTGTTTCATGCAAGTAGCCAGACAGAAAGGGACCCACAACCTCCGCTCATTTTGACCTAGGCCTTTGGGACATGCACCATAACTGCCTCTACTCCACCACAGTCTCTGGTGCAGCACTTTTGCCACCAGCATCCTTAGAATCTCAGAATATACCGAGTTCTGAGTGACCTTGGGCACATTTCCTAATTTATGTAATCTTGACTTTCCTTATCTGCAACATGGAGGTAGTTATGAAAGCTAAATTAAAGAATGCACGTGAAGTCAGTGTTGCATCTAGCACATGGTGCTGCATAAATGTTAGCACTGAGGTAATGGTGATATGACTGTAGTGAACAATGCTGATGTTCCTCCCAGACCCCCAAACGTCATTTTTTTGCCATTTGTGCTTTCCTCAAAAGGCAATTAACTAATGACTGTTGGGTGTTAAACTAGGAAAGCTCCGGGATCCATTAAGAACACAAAGATTCTCTGGGACCAAAGAAACAAAAAATGTCACAAAAATGAGCAAAAGAGATCCTACTGGCTTTAACGAAATGGCTTTGGCACAGTTTTATGTGTGTGTGTGTGTGTGTTTTAAGAAAAGAGATTTATTTTTTACAGTTCTGAAGGCTGGGGAGTCCCGGATGGCTTAAATCTGATGAGGGCCTTTGTGCTTTGTCATCCCATGGTGTAAGGTGGGGATGGGAAAAGGATGAAAGGAAAGGGGCAGAGGAAGAGGCCAAACTCATTCTTTTATCAGGAATCAACTTCTGAGATAACTAACCCACTCCTAAAGTAATGGCTTTAATCCATTCATGAGGCTCTATTTAGTCACCTGTTAAACGTCTCACCTCTCAACACTGTTGCATTGGGGATTAAGTTTGGGACACATGCACTGTGGGGAACACATTCATACCACAGTAAGCTCTAGTCACAGCATTTCTATTTCTTGTTGAGGCAGATTTGGTATTTTGTGTCTTCCCTGGAATTTGTCCATTTCATCTAAGTTATCTAATTTGCTGGCATTCAGTTCACAGTATTTCTTTTTTATTTTTTTTATTTCTGTAAGGTTGGCAGTAAAACTCCCTCTTTTTATTCTAGTAATTTCTGTTTTCTTCTGATCAGTTTAGCTAAAGGTTTGTCATATTGTTGACCTTTTCAAAGAACCACCAGATTTTGGTTTCATTGATTTTTTTTTTTTTCTATTCTCTATTTCTGCTCTAGGCTTTATTTCCTTCTTTCTGCTTTCTTTGGACTTAGTTATTATTAATCTCACATTATGATCACGTATATTCAAATATCTCCAAGAATTTTGTTAATTTCTGTTTCATATATTTTGGGTATATGTTATTAAATGTACACAAGTTCAGAATTATATATCTTTAAGGTTGTTTCTTTTGTTGTAACTTCTAAAGAAAGTGTTTTGCCTTAAAGTTTAGTTTGATTGATATTAATTAAACTATGCCAGCTTCTTTCTTGTTTTAAAAAAAAATTATTGATTTAAGACCTTTTTATTTTTTTAATTTTATTTTGTTTTTAGAGATGGAGTCTCACCCTCTTGCTCAAGCTGGAGTACGGTGGTGTGATCATAGCTCACTGAAGCCTCAAACTCTTGGGCTCAAGTGATCTTCCCACCTCAGCCTCCCAGGTAGCTGGGATTACAGGCGTGAGTCACTAGACTCAGGCTCCATCTCTACTATGTTTGGAGAACACGCTTTGTATGATTTCAATCATTTTTAATTTATTATTTTCGTTCAGAGACAGTGAAAGAAAAGGAATTTTTTAAAAAAAATTATTTTATGGCCTCAAATGCCTTTTATTGAAAACATTTTCTATGTCATTTTTTTAATTTTTAAGGTTTTCTCCACAGAGGTCTTAATCTTCTTTGTTAATCCATAGGTACTTATTTTATTATGTTTATTACTGGTATTGAGAAATGCTATTTTGTAGGTTGATTGTGTACCAAGGAAATGTGCGAAAATGTCATTCTAAAACTTTGATTTTGTTAGTTTTCCTAGATTATCATCCCATCTTCAAAAATCTGTTTTTTCCTTTCCTATGCCAGTTTTTATACCTCTTCCTATGTCTAAACTGTTGAACTATGTTAAGACTAATGATGATGATGATTTCTCCTCAAATTTGGACTGAAAATCCCTTTTTAAAATCCCCAACCCTAAAGATTGGAAATAAAATATAAGTTTATGACCTTCTATCATTAAAAGGGGATGACCCCAAAAGCCATTGTCCCTCTTTTAAGAAGACCAAGATAGCTTTGGGAAAAGGGAATTTTGGAGTCTCATTGGCTATCTAAGGCACTAGGTAGTCTTCTCCTCAGAGTATTATGGGTCTGATTGTGTAGTGCTGACCTATATGTGAAAAACTCCAGTTTTTACATTTCCAGGGAAACCCAAATGACAAAGACCCAGATATTCGGGTTAAAAATCAGACAAAGGAAAGAAAAGAGTCATGTACAAGAGGTAAGGAGACCTCTTTTCTAAATGGTCTGGTATTTATAAGTACTTTGATCAGAAAAAACCCCAAGTCTACCATATAGGAGGTATTCTGGAATTCCAGCCTGTCTCTTAGACTGTAGGCGTCAAATCCTTGGCTTGTCACACTGGACCAGGTTTGCTCAGGAGATAGACCTACAGCTGGAACAGCAAAGGTGCTGACAGAGGAAACCTGTCCTATCTGGGACCTTGTGTAAGAGATACTCATATAGACAGTGGAAGGAAGAGATGGATATCTCATTCTCATCAGGAAAACTGTACATTTCTATGATTTGGCCTATGTCATAAGCATCAGAGTACAAAGCAGGAACTGATGCCACCAGCCTCTCCAACTCAGGATCCTGCATTTGGAAATCACTTGTGGGACTCTCAGTGAAGGTGGAGTCCAATTGGAAGGATCAAAGGGCTGAGATAGAAGGGAGCTGTAGAAATCTGAAACCACAGGAAATAAAGAATAAGGATTGGTAGATATTCTGGGAGAAGTGGACATATTCTTCTTGATTCTTTTTGGCTGTAAGAATCTGGCTTATTTGCTTTGATGATTGCTGTTGCTGCTTCAATTTGAATTGCCTATTCCTGAATGAAACCTTCACTGTTGACTCTACCAGGTTGAGTTTCAAAGCTAATTCCTTCTGGAGATTTTTATCTGGAAACACGGTCTGGCCAAACAGAACCTCCAACTCTTCATATTGTTTATAGGTGAATGAGGTACATTTTTAATGCTTTATCCAAATTGTTGGACTAGTTGGGTCTCATGATAATATCAAGTTCATGCTGGAATCATTGATGTTGATAAAAGGGTCTGGCAGGGAAATCTCTGGAGCCATTCTGTTCATTAGCATTTCTGAAATCTGTCAAGAATCTCCTTGGAGTGCCTGTTTTCAATCCTGCTTGGTGTGTTTCTCTAGAAATGCAGTCTCTTTAGTATCGTTTTATGTTGATCTTAACCTAGTGGTCATTAGTAGTGTCGGTGCTCACACCAAAGGTGCCAATGTCAGTGTTAGTGCCAGTTTAGTCTGATGGTAGAAGCCGTTACCTCAAGGGTGGGCCAGTGGTTTCGGGGTCTTGGTAGGGACAATGGTTGTAGCAAATCATTAGCAGGCACAAGTAGCAGTGTGGACAGTTGGAAGTAGCTCAGAGGACTTTATTTGTGAATAACTAGGGAGTCTTTGAGGTGAGCTAAAAGTCCATTAATAGTAAGTAAAAAACGGAGCCAGAAAAATGTAACGAACTACTAAATCAGTATGAATTTTCTCCGTGACGTTCAAGGTAAAAGAATGGCAGCTGTAGAATGACTTACATCCCCACAGCACCCTAACACCACAGGACCACAAACGAGGGAGCTGGAGGGAGGGCTGAGAACATGGGGTGGGCTGGCCAAAGAAGAACTGCAGGTTCTTGGCCCGGCCCAGAGGCTTCCTGCCCAGCACTACTTAGCTAAGATCGAGAACTGGTCACCAGCAGGCTGTGGTGCGAAGTCTCTCCCTCAGCATCCCATCCTCACATGCTATACTTTGATCTCACTCCGCATCTCCTGACTCCCCTGGCACAAAATACCTCTAAATGAATTACCAAGCCCTCTAGTATGTGATATTAGTTTGCAATAAATTATTTATATGAATGTATTTTTCCAAATCAATTCCAATATAGCTCAGCCCTGCATAACTCATGGGAAATCCAATCGTAGTCATTTTTTGTTGGGCCCATCCCCTTCCTATGGTTGTACAAGAGTCCTGGGCACTTCCTGGTAAAAGAAGTCCCTGTGCCTGTGAATTCTATTCTGCCGTTTCTGATTGACCAAACCCTTGTGGCTCACTCGAGGACACTTTCCTAGCTGTGGTCTAAATCTGGTATCTGGGACTTTCAACCAGGCTCCGAAAGCCATGACACTTCTTACCACATCTCTTAATACCAGTCCACAAATACCTGGCCACCTCATCTGAGTTCCTGTCACCTTCAGGGTCCCATGTGCTACTCCTCTGTCATCCAAGTGTCAAGCAGTTTCACTCACCCCTCAAATAGGACCATTCCTCTTCTGGTCAACCTTCATGACAAGCCAACCTAGAAAAATTTAGCTCTGAAGTTTTATAATAACAATAGCAACAGTTTAGTCAATGTCTATTATATTTCTAGTATTATGTTGAAAACTAAAATTATAATGGCAATAAAGCATTAAAGAACTTACTATCTAATAAAAGAATCAAAAAAATGGGTGAAGAATGATAATATACAGTGCTCAGTTCTATGGGGATAAAAATAAGAGCAAAAGAACAACAATGTCCATTTATTGAGAATCTATTATGTCCTATGTACTGTGCCAGGCATGTACATACATACAGAGTATATCTTTTTTCATTCATCACAGTAAACTATTTTAAGTATATTTTGAGGTATATGAGACACAGAGATTAGGTAACTTGTACAATGTGCTTAGATAATAAGTGACAGGCCTGGGATTTGAATACAGATCTACTGACAAAGCTTGCTTTATTTTAGCTGCTCTGCCACTCCACCATGGTTGCATAATAAGAGAGGTTTAACTGAGGTCTATAGAGATCTTCCTGATGGAAATGATGGAAATTATATTTAAGAGGAGACCACAAGAATATTTTGGAATTAAGCTGGCAATATGACGATGTGTGTGTGTGTGTGTGTGTGTGTGTGTGTGAAAGAGAGAGACAGAGATGGCGATGACAGTGGTGAGAGGAAGTAAATGGAGAGGAGAGAGAAAGGAGGGTTCCTGACAGACCAACAAGTATAAAAAGCCCAGAAATAACAAAGT
>CAUYSK010088344.1:0-28641 GCA_963575035.1 Avahi laniger | reverse complement strand
GTCTTTTCACCTCTGGCTAGTTTGCGAGGGGAAGAAACCCAAAACCCTGACGAAGACGCCTGGGGAGGGAGGGAAGGAGCAGAGCTGGGAAGAAGGAAGAGGGGAGGGAGAGGGAGGGGGAGACTTTCCCTCCTCCGAATCCTCTTGCCTCCTTCTCAGCACTTATGACACGGGTTAACTTAAGCTCTCTCTCAACAAATAAGAACCCTTTCTCTTTGGAAGGAAAAGGAGAGACGATTGGGCTAGACAGCGAGATTATCTTTGACAGGCTGGGGAAAGAGGGAAATTAATGAACACTCCCAATTTAATAGATTTTGTCGCATAGGAATGTATCCTGACACAATGCTCATGCAATGTAATTGCTTAGTAAAATGAAGAATAAATTGTAAAATAAAAGAATCTGTAGGAAAATTCTCGTAAATGAAGCCTTTCAGTCACAGCAATTGCCGTGTTGTTCTGCTGTCCCAAGTGCGTGATGTCGTGGAGTCCCCCGGTCGGTCCTCGTTTACTCAACAGCCCACGGCTCTAAGGACGTCGAAATGGACCCTAATGTTAGCTGAAAACCCTCTCTGATGCCAGCTGCTGTTGTTTATTTCGGAAATACATTCTACAGTCAAGCAGAATAGTATCGTGACCTATTATTCTATGTTTTTTCATCCCTGGTTATTTGGAAGTCTGTGCTGCCCACCGGCTTCTCCCCGCAGGGTCTGAGTTATCCATGGCTTGGGGTGGGTGGGGTGGGAGAGAGAACAAGGAATTAAGTTTTCCACGAAACAATGCTTTTGACATTCACGTTCAGCTTTTTAAATTCACAGAAAACACAAAACTCTCTCTCTCTCTCTCAGAGACAGGATCTTGCTCTGTCGCCCCGCCTGGAGTGCAGTGGTGTGATCATAGCTCACTGTAACCGCGAACTCCTGGGCTCAAGTGATCCTTTTGTCTCAGCCTTCTGAGTAGCTGGGACTACGGGTGCACTACCACGCCCAGCTAATTTTTTGTTTTTTTAGACATGGGGTTTCACTATGTTGCCCAGGCTGGTCTCAAACTCCTGGGCTCAAGTGATCCTCCCTCTCCTCCTTCCACAGTGCTGGGATTACAGGTGTGTGCCAGCACACCCGGGCAGAAAACACAATACTCTTGAAAGCCCTGGTGTTCCAGTGCAAAAGCCAGGCTCTTGGGAAAATGAGAGAGTTTTTCTGAACTCCACAGAACACACAAGAGGGACGGTGTGGAGCGGGAGCCGCTCACCACCACTGGAGGAGGGAAAGCTCAAGGACAGCAGGGAGGAGCAGAGAGTCGCAGGGGTGCACGTCCCGAGAGGACCCAGCTGGTCCCTTTTGGGACATCTGTCCCAGCAGTTGCCTTCCGGAATTCCAAGTGGGAAGAAAGGTCCCCTTCTCTCCTCAAAGGGTCCCTAACCCTATTGGAGGGGGTGCATCATCCCTGACCACACACACTCGTACACACAGACACATGCAAGGTGAACCCTGGGAATTTCAGAGGGTCACTGTGACTAGCGAGACCTCAGTAAAGGCGCGAGTTGGTTGGGCAGCGGGCAGGGTCACCTGGGCTGAACCAAGACGACAGAGCACGCGTTACGCGAACTGCAGACCCTCAGACAAGCAATACGGGGAGAACAGAGGATGACGCCCCAGCCCAGCTAGGACCCACCACTGCAGCCCGGAAGTCAGCGGGGACAGGAACCTCCTTCCCACCTCGTGGTGCCACGGGCCCCGAGCTCATTCCCGCACACGGGGCCATCCCAGGCAGGAAAGGAGGGCAGAACACACGAGAAGGGACGAAGAGCCTGGTGTGAGGTCTGAATTGTAAAATGACTGAGTTTTAACTGTTCGAGCAATTAGTGAAAAGAGACAACACATTAAGCCAGAATTTGACGAAGCTGCCTTTAAACATCAAGTTTGAGTCTTTCTGCCATAGCAACAATGGGGCTGGTAACAGTGACAGGGAAACCACGTCCCGTTTCTGCACATCCGAGTTGCGACTGAGCTTCAAATCCGCTACACACTTTGGTTCTGAGCAAGAGCAGGAGCAAAACGGATGAAGCTCCACTTCCCACGGAGCTTACAGAGCTTACGGTCCAGTGGGAAGCCAGACATTAAACATGCAATTCTGCAAACAATTAAATTACAGAGCGACACCTGTGCTTGAGGCTATGCAGGAAAGTACAGGGAGAGGAGAGAGACCCCCGTCCCAAATCATCTCTCTTACCTGTCGACACTCATGTCGGAAATTCAGCATTCCCAAATGAATTCTGTTGGTTAATCACTGTCTTCTCTCTTAACCCTTCTTTAAAGGCAAACACCTGTGGGAGGAGGTCCTCAAGTTGCTAATATATCAGTTTTGGAAGTTTAGTAACTCTCATTCTGTCCAAACAGCAAGAAGCAGGACAGCTCTGAAAGGCCACAGGGAGGCGGGGCAGGAATCGCCCAGGGAATGCTTGGCAGCAGGAAGGAGCTCCCACACCAACCCGGCCGCGTGGCGAGTTTGCCCGGGGTGGCTCTGGCCTGTACGGTGGCACGTGGAACTCAGCAGAAGGGTAAATGGTCCTGTGGGTATGACCTCATACCCTAGGATCCAGGGCGGACGAAGAGCACCCAGCTGTCAGGATACCTGCGACAGCCGGTCCTCAACATGAGGGACATCAGCTTTGATCTTAGCGGCCAGTGGGAAGCCGGGTCTTTCTTCCACTGAGGACAGGAGACCCAGTTAGCCGGAAATCTCTCTCGCTTCCAGGGAGGAGAGAGATTTAACCACTGTGGTCAAACCCACTGTTCTGAAGTCCAGCTACGCTCAGACTCAGCCACTCGCCAAACGAGGCACCAGACTTTGGGCGGTTTCCTTAACATCTCTGAAACGAAGACGGAAATAATAAACGCGGCTACCTCAAGGGGCTGCTGCAAGATCAAATGAGACACTGTCTGCAGCAGCTTTACGAAACGCTTTTCCTGCCCGTCTCTGGGGTTCAGAGAGAGGCAGAGCTGTGACAGCCAGCCTTGGCCACCGGGCCGCGCTGGGGCTGTGCATGCCGGTGCCACGGGGCAGCTTCCCAGACCTGCAGATTCTCAGGCCCCGCCCAGACCTGTGCGACGAGAATCTCTGAGAACCCGTTTTAACAGACTTCCAGGTGATCTTGGTGCATACTCAAGTTTGCGAAGCGCAGCTCTGTGTGATCACAAACACCTGAAGTCATCCCCGGCGTCTGAGTGAAGCATCCGATGGGGACAGGAGTGTGGCGTTGCGTGGTCCAGCAGAGTAGTCTCGGGCAAGTGCTTCACTCTCCAGGGGCAGTGATGCTTGTCCCAGATTTCTCATAAGATTGATGCAAGTATCCAACGATGTGCCTTATTAGCGGTAATTACCTGGCATTTGTAACAGGGCCTTTTAAAGGGACGACAGCCAACGTCTCGGTTTTTCTTCCTCACTCTTGACAAAACCTCCTACTGCTCTAGGAAAACTGTCAGAACGTTGGCCCAGAATTCCCTGCGTGTCCCCCTGGGAAAGCAAGCTGACTCTGAAAGCTCAGACCGCTGCACGGTGTATCGCGAGACCCCCGCAGCTCAGACCCGACAGCTACTGCCCCGGCTTCTGCAGTGCACGGTCAGCCCAGAACGGCAGGGCCCCCTGTGCACAGGGCTTTCTGCTGAGGAGGCATGGCTTTGAGGGGCCCCAGGATTTGAGTAAAGACCTGGAAGGTACAAGGAGTCCAGTTTCATACCCAAGTAAGAAAGAACTTTGCTGCTGCAACACGGTCGCTCCTGGGCTGTTGCCCTCTGGCAGGACTATTTTATAATTTCCCCCTACTCAGCTCTGCCTGGCACCGGAGGGGTATTTTTAAGATACCCCTTGATTCCCTGCTATAATTCAGCGGATGTGTGTGCAGCACTTAGCAGCTATAGGCACCGTCCTGGCTGCTCAGGATGAAGGACCTTTGCCTGACCTGCAAGCAGGAGCCAGCCAGGGGACCGCCATGCGGACGAGCATTTCAGGCCAAGGGGACAAGTGGGGGGAGGCAGTTACCGAGGCAGGAACACTGGAGCACAGAGTGGGGACGCGAGGCAAGGGAATGGGAGGGAGAAACTGCGGGGCGGGACCAGACGGCGCAGGTGAGGCGTGTTCTCCCAGTCTGCTCTGCAGCACCCAGCGGGCCCGCCGATCACCGGGGCCGTCAGGGCTTCTTTGCTGGGCACCTGCGTCCCACCACGAGCCTCGGTGGGGCCACCGGGACCTGGTCCCCACATCCAGCTGCTGCTGCTGAACACCCTCCAGTCTGCGGCCAGCTGTCAGACTTTCCCCATCCAGCGTCACTAAAGGCCTGGGCTTTGACGCAGACTGTCCCTTCAGATCCTGCTTGCAGAAACAAAGCCCTTCTTTCCTTCCCCTGTGATGAAACCCAGGGGTGCACTGGATGTGGGTCAGAGACATCTGGGGACAAGCAAGCCCGGTCTGTGCGTGGCGGCAACACGGCGCCGCGGTCACGGGTCAGGCTCCGGCGTCCCGGTGCCCGGGTTTCCACGCTGGCACTGCCTCACTTTCCAGCTCTGCGACCCTGGACAAGCCGCCTACCTTCTTGGTGCCTAGCTTTGCTATATGTGAAATGAGGATGGCAATAGCATCTACTTCACGCGAGGGTGAGTTCGGGCTGATGCTTTACGCATAAAGAACTTAGAAGAGTGGCCGGCACTTAGTAAATACTTATTAAATGATAAGCATGAAGTCTTATTCAGCCCAGACTTTGGCTTTTCCCAAGTTTTAACATTCGTTCAACACCGAACAACTATGTGTTGAGCACCCAGTATGCGCCAGGCATTCTGCTAGGCGTGGATTCGTGGCAAGGGCTTGGGCCAGAAGTCAGAAGGCCTCATTCTGGTGTCGGTTGTGCTGTGAGCGCGGCAGCCAAGGACCAACACGTCATCTCTCAAGCCTCGGGTTCCCCCCCTTTCAAGGAGCGTGCTGGGACCAGGTGACCTCTGCGGGCCAGCCCCGTCCCCGCAAGCAGTGAATGACCACCCTTGGGGAGAACACAGCCTGCGGTCCTCCCCAGGTCCAGCTGGTCCCCTGGCCACTGACAGCCACTGGGTCCCCGCGTATGAGCACACGCCCCTGAGAGGAGCAGGCCTGATCACTGTCTTGTGCTTGCGATAAAATATTGATTAGGGAGTTTAAAATTTCACAGTGATTTAGGAGCCCCAGGATGGGGACGTAATGCACTGTGCCCAGCTGGGTCATGAGCCATCTTTCTCCCGACAGCGAGCGGCAAGAAACTGACAGAATCAATACAAACGTGTCTGATGTCAGGCTTAACTCATTTCCTTCCCCCGGGGCTGCGGCTGGAGTGGGACAGCCCGGGGAGATCCATGCTGCGGCCAGCGCCCCACGCCCACCTGCCTGGCACTGGGCGGCACTGCCAAGGTGCCGTGTTCCTGCCTCCGCGGGCAGAGCGGCTGGTAATCTAGAACTTCCATTCTCTTCCTTCCACCTCTGGGGGTCTGGATTGGATCTTCTGGCCCGTGGCCTGAAAGGAAAATAATAATAATAACAGCTGCCTCCTGTTTAGCACCTGAAATGTGCCCAGAATCTTACAAGAATCATCATTACGTCATTTCTCAGAGCCTCGGTTTCCTTCCCTGTGGGAGGGAGAGAATAACACCCTCCTCGCAGCACCGATGCGAGATCAACGCAGATGCACAGTGAATGTTCTTAATGCCACTGAAGATGTTAACACGATCAGTTTCATGTTATATATGATTTATCACAATAGATAATAGCCACAAAAATGTTAAAGCAGATAAACTACATTGCACAGTACACAGAAGCCTCTCCGTAAGTGGCAGCTGCTGAGAAAACTCAGACGCAAAGTTGCCGTAACAAGCGCCACGTCCAAGGTAACGAAGCTTCGAAGCTGCAGAACCGGCATTCGAACCAGCTCTGCTTGATGCCAGCGGACCCCGTCCTCCACACTGCGTGGCGTCCCGGAGAAGAGGACTGCAGGGGTGGCTTCCGCGCCCTGGTCTGCCAGGGTCCCTTGGTGCCGCCCCGGCCCAGGCAGCATCCCAGGCACAGGCTTGCACTGCCCGGCGAGGCCAATAAACGTGTCGTTCCCAGGGAGTGGCCTTGCCCCTTCCCGCCTTACACGTGGTTCTGTGCGCCTGGACCGTTTATTAAACATGCTGAAAGGCTTAAAGAGGAATTTAATTTTTCTGGATAAACAATGGTGTGTGCAACAAGCAAATAGAATTACTTGTTTAATCTTACCCTTGCATGCCTACGCAGCCTACGGTGGCTGGCTAGCGCCAGGAGCAGCGTGACATCTGAAGATTTAGGATACTAAGGAGCGCGTCTATAAAAAACCTACATATTATGTCAAGAAAATGGCCATCTGTAGGTCCTTTTAACTCGGGATTTTTTTTCATGATGAATTTATCTTCCTAAGGACATAGGTACTAAAGCCACTTTCACCCAAGGCTGTGTTGACCCCCTCACAATACAGGATATAGACCTACTCTGTTTTCTCACTCCAAGATGCAAATCCTGAAATCTTGAGGTGGCCTTTGCTTGATCATAATCTTTTATTCGCCCTTTCCTGTAGTCTGCCGTTTTTCTTTTTTATTTACCATAATCATTCACTTAAAAAACATTCATTGAGCTGCCGTTTATTGAGATACTGTGTTAGGCACTTTACATATATTATTTCTTTTTATCCTCATACCCATCCCTACAAAGCAGATATTATCCCATTTTTTAGGTAATTAAATTGTGGCTCAAAGAGGCAGGCACTGGGGAATCATTTATATAGAGTGGTAACATGATTTAGCTTATACTTCAGAAAGATCACTCGAGTGGAGAATAGGTTATCAAGGTATAAATATGAAGGCAGAGAAACCAATTAGGGGACTCTTGTAATAGTCCAGGTGCAAAGTGTTAATGGCCTAAATTAAAGCAGAAGCAGAGGGATTAAAGAGTTTTGGGGGAGAGGGGATAATGAGCACATTTTGCATTTCTGGGCCATTTCCTTCAATCTTCATTTCTGGGTTCAATGACAGGGCACTCTCTGCGCTAAGTTCAGAGACAAAACAGGTGGAGGCTTCACAGAGATGAAGGAGAAAATGCACATTAGCCAGAGCTCTTACTCACCGCCTCTCTCCTTTGTGGGATGCCAGACCAAGGAAGTGTGAATATGCGAGTATGTGTTTGTTTTGTTTCTGTTTGGTGAAGAGTTGTGTTCTTTCATTTTCCTGTATTTTCCTAATTCCAGGGAAGAAATACTAAGACCCATCCTTGATGCTGAGAAATGATCTAGAATTGTGCCCTAGTAGGCCCAGAAGCACACCTGTTAAGTTCGTGAACTCAAAGAAGCTCCCCTTTCCTTGTTAGATATCACAAGTAAAATGAACTGGGTAGAGAAAAAAATTCATTTCTATAGTATCCTACAAAAAAAGAATAATGTGCTAGATTGAATTATTGTTCTCAATTGTTCACTGTTCCTTTCTGTGAGAAACATATGCATGCCTATCCGTTGGCAAGCAATTTACAGAAACTCCTTGAGAGGAGTATATTCCTTGCCCCGTTGACCTCGGGCTGCACGTGACTTGTTTTGGCCAACCGAATGTGAACTAAAGTGACACATGCCACATTCTACCTCAGAGCCATTGTATGATTCAACCATGTTTCTTTTTCATAAGAACGGTGATCCCAGATGGTGGCTACTTCTTTAACCTTGATTCCTAAAGGAGGAAGATGTTTAGAGCAAGAGCAGTGCCATTGCAACCCACAGCAAATCTGAAATACGACCCCAAAATAAACTTGTGTTGTAAGCCACTGAAATTTGGGGGTTGCTTGTTACTGCAATGTAACCTGCATAAAACTGACTGATACATGTGGGAACCTATCCACACGAGGTTCCATATGGAGCTCTAACTTTTGTTACTTTTCCAATCAGAATGGAAGTTGTGGACAAATGACGAAAGGAAAAGGAGCATTCATTTCTCTCCAAAGTGATGGCCCACATGAAGCAATGAAACAGCTTCCTGGCTTCCATCCACTGCACAAAATCTATCCGATTTCTCACAAAAGAACTTTGATCATCATCTTTCTGTTAGGGAAGAAACATTGGTAGAGTTTTCCAGTTCCCTAAATTAAAATTATTCAGTTGAAGCCTAACACTAAATAAATCTAGGAAATAAGACCGAGTGAGCTGATTTCATGCTTTTTTTTTTTCGTTCACAAACTTGACCATTTCTATCTATAAAACATCAAGTCAGTGGACCATCTGCCACCTAAGTTTCAACAGTGGCACTTACAGCAGACAGCGCTTTTTGCCTGAGGGAAGTTATCTTCCTTCTTGTGTTAGCTCATTCGGAGAGAGACAGAGAAAAGCTTTTGCATGAACCCAAGGAAGATGTTGCTAGAAGAGGCTTCACAGTTTATCCCAGCTTCCTTTTTAAAGATGAAAAAAATTGAAGATGTAATTTGACTTATACAGAGTCAGGGCTGACACATAATAGGCACTCAATAAATAACCATTGAGCAAATGAATGAATGGAAAACTGAATGAATGAACTCTCACCCAGATCGCTGATGGCAGACCCCGTCTACCACGTCGAACGTACGGTTTCACTGAGGTGTCGAGTTTAGCAATCTCATTCTGTGTTCTCCATTCTTGGCGCTCTCATGGCCGAAGACTGACCAGACGCAGAAAAGTAAGGCAAGCACAAAAATGAGGCTCATTGAGGAGGGAAAGATAGGATTAGAAAGCAAGAGCAAGATATAGGTTTACAGAGCGTGATACATATGCCACAGATGACCATCAGATACATTGTCCTAGAAAAAGAGAGCAAAAAAAGAAAGGGGCTTGGTTATGGTCTGGGTCTTGTTTTATAGCATCCGGAGAGGGACCTCCCCGTGGTTCAAACGTCACCATGGAACCACTTTGGACACCTGAGTCCACTGTGTGTGCGGATCTCCCACGAGCCTCTCTGAAAGCTGGCTGTTCTGGGTCACTTTCCAGACTCTATCATGCCTGTCTCTGCGGCTTGGCCCGTGGGCTAGAGGGTCCTCTGCATTCTTTTGCAGTTGGTGCACTAAGTTCTGATTGGCAGATTCGTAAGGAATTCCCTCCTCCCCCAGGTATGACGGTCACCTGGGACCGGGTTAAGGGGTGGCAGCACCAGGACAGGGGCCCACTTTTGTCCCTAGGAGACCCTGAATCCCTCGCTGTCTACCTAACAGGTGAATGGTACTTTACCATTCATTCGTCAATACCCAAACTTTCCAGACATAATGCTGCTCCTGTGTGCTAGACAATGCTGGACACTGGGGGACAAGGATGGCTCAGGCGGGTCACGGCCTCTGCCCCCCAAGAGCCAGCAGCTCCTCACCCACAAACACCTCCTTTGTACTTTGTTCCTTCAATTCTCCAGGGACTCTCCCCTTCGCGAAGGGAAAATTACTACTGATACCCAGCAGTTTTGAAGTGATGGTCAAACCTTTTGTCATGGGACCTCTTTATATTTTTTAGAAAGTATTGAGGACCCCAAAGTGTTACTGGAAGCTCAGCAGGTGTCCTTGAAGCCACATCAGAAGGAGAACAAATGGTTTGAGGAGAAGGAAAGAGGAGTTTATTAATTTGCCAGGAGGGATGGAGACTCCTTTCTAAACAATGCCACTGTCCTAATAATAAGCAGAAATGCACAGCTGTTAAAGGCTGGGTGCTCAGCAGTTGCTTCAAGCAGTTGCAGATTCTGATGGTCCCATCTCTGCCCAAGACAATCCCATGAGCTCAGCCCACCTGGGAGGCTCCAGGACCTGCAGGTCCCCACCCCCTCCCCCACCACTACAGGACTCCACCCCCACCCCCACCACGGCAGGACCCCAGCCCAAGGAGCCATCTCTGGCAGCACAAAACCCCTGGCCTGAGGCAGGGATGCAGGTTTCAGTTCCCAAAAAGAGTGAGTGAGGTTTTGAAGAGACAGAAAACATTTTTTTTTCTTTTTTTGCCATTTTTCCTCAGGCCAGTCCCTCTGTAACACAATCCACATTCCCTCTGTAACAAAAAGGTTTTGTTTAATGCAACATCTTTGTCATTTGCACAACAACTGTTAATGCTAACAACATTTACCGCAACCAAAATTAAAATTAAGACATGTTTAAAATATTTACTATTCATTCATTTAAATATAATAAACCCACTACATGTTAACACAAATAACATATTTTTATTTTTCCAAATAGCATAGTTTCAAAATAAAAAATAATTTTAGTAAAAAGGAAAGCATTGTTTTTACATTTTTAAAACATCTGCTTCTGTTCTTAATCTCTTACCATATCACGTA
This sequence comes from Avahi laniger, assembly GCA_963575035.1. Classification (NCBI taxonomy): domain Eukaryota; kingdom Metazoa; phylum Chordata; class Mammalia; order Primates; family Indriidae; genus Avahi; species Avahi laniger. Next base: position 18,292 of record CAUYSK010088344.1, on the reverse strand, counting down.
TCCTGTTAAACTTCTCTAGTACACCATGAGAATATGGGAGTGAAAACAAAAAATCAAATAACATCTTAATTTTTTTTGAAAATAGTTTTGATTTTGTGAACCCCCGAGAGGTCTTAAGGACACCCAAAGATCCCTGGACCAGTATGAGAATCAGTAAATACAACTTTATCTTCCCCTAAAATGGAAAAAATAACAGGTGGGGAGGAACACTGGGAAGTTATAAGAGAAAGGGAAATGCTACCATCTTGTCTGTCAGGACTCTGAACCGGTGCCCACTCAGGACGTGGAGAGTCAAGCTGGGACGTAACCTCCTCCCCAACCACTTAATGATTTGTTTAAGGTTGGACGGCGGCTCCGGGAACTTCAAATACTCTTTACATCAGGCCTCATGAAATTTGAGGCAGAATCATTGCTCCACCAATATTTCCCCTCCATTAATCCGATTCAAATAACTCAGAAGAATAAAAGAAGCTAGTTTAAAGAAAAAGACACAATTATCCATATACCAATCTCATGTCAAATAAATACTGTCACCTTTGCAGTAATGAAGACAAGAATAATATACCCACAAAACTATTTCTAAGCCTACGAAATCTTTCTTTTGTGTATATATTAATCAAAGGGTACCCTCTTGTACCAAAAAGGATTTATGAGAGGCTGTAAAATATATAAAGTACAGACTACTGAAAACAAAAATAATAATACAATAAGGGGAAATCAACATCTAACAGTAATACAAAGCCAGAGAGTGATAATACGCAGAAATGCAAGATAAAGAGACCTGAACAATTATTTAAATCATTTACATTTGATGTCCATAATCCTTTTAGCCCTAGCATAGGCAGAAACACAATTATCGAGACGATAATTATGTGCTAATTTTATCCTACACGGCTTTACTGGCAGGAACACCATGGGTCCTCACTGAGGGGACAGTAGGTGGCTAGAGGACAAGCATGTCTTACAACTTTCCTTAGAGCAAGCCGAGGGCACAGCAACGAGGCCATTAGACCACAGGTTTCATATCTGCATATACCGAAGGTTTCGTGATTCTGGGTAATCTCCAACTACTTTTGCAAAGATCTGTGACGGCTTTTCACTTTCGGTGATCAATGCACACTACCTGTGCAGCGCTCAGGGCTCCGACCCAGTTTCCTGACGTCGCCGTTCGCCGCACTCACACCCAAACCCCCTGCCCCAGACTCCCTGCAAACCTTGATTCCTGCCCCCACACATTGGTCTGTGCCATTCCTCCCACTCAGGGTGTGCCCGAGACAGGTTCGTTACTTCAGGGCACAGGCTACGATCGGAGACATAGATGTGAGCCAACAATCTTCGTAAGCTCTTTCTCGCTCTTTTTTGCGTATTTCGTTTCATTGTTACTGTTGTTTCAGGAGGAACAGAATGGAATGAAACAGATCATGCAGACCTGGACAGTGGCTCTATGATTCATTTAGTGTTTCCACGGCCCATACCCGCCCACCCCCTCTCCCTCCCTCCCCCCAGGCCACGGACGAAATTCCATGGCAGGTGATCATTCATTCACTCCTTCAGCAAAGGTTTCGGGGGGGTGTGGCAGTGGGCAAGAAAGACCTACTCCCAGTCAACACAGACAAAAACACAAGTCAACAAAGAAATTGCAAGTTTTAGGTAATGCTATAAAAGCTAAATAGCTAAAATAGCTTTTTTATAGCTAAAATGCTATAAGACAAGGGGTTGAGGATGATATTAACACTACAGGTAGAGGGGTCAAGGAAAGCATCTTCGAAGAGTGATGTTTCAGCAAAGATCTAAACAACGACAGGGAGCTGTCACATGAAAAGGGGAAAAGAGCTTTCAGATGAGTAAGTTGTGAGTTCATTTCATCGTCTGTTAAACAGAAGAGTAACAGCTCCTGCCTTGGGTGGGCGATACGAGAATCTAAGCTGTTAATCCATGGAAAGCCCTTGGACTCGGCCTGGCCCATAAAATGTGCCACTAAGAGAAGAAATTATCCCGGCAGGCAAAGGGACGTGAGAAACCCTTGGTGTGCAGGGAGTATGGTGTGGTCGAGGCCAGACGGCAGAGCGGCGCGGCTGCAGCGCGGTGAGTGGCGAGGAGCGTGCAGGAGGGAAGGCTGGGAGGGAAGGAAGACCAGAGCGCGCAAGGCCGGCTGAGCATGTTACGGGGCAGCGTAAAAATCTGGAAGATTTCAGCACGGAAGTTGCTGCTGTGTGTACAATGGACTGCAGTATAGAGTAAGACCAAAAGAAAAAAGACCACTTGGAAGGTGGCCGTCCTCATCCTGATGGAAGATGACGTAGGCCATGGCTAAGGACAGCTGTGGACACAGCAGGCCTGCTTTGGAGTTTGAATTGACAGGGTCTGTTGATGCATATGACACTGAGGGGCTGGGAAAGGGTTGGGAACCAGGTACCAAGAGGACCTCCCTCAGTTTGAAATGTCTGCGAGTGGTAATGTCCAGTGGACAGCTGGATTTACGAATCTAGAACTCAGGGGAGAGGTCTAGACTGAGGATGTAAATATTGAGACATCGGTGTCAAAGCTGTATTGCAACACATGGAAGCCGAGTAGATCAGCTCGGAAGAAATACTGGAGAGACAAAGAGAGAAGAACTAAGCACAAGCTCTGGAGAAGCAGGGGTTCGGTCGAGGAGAAAGAGTCAGTCAAGGAGACCAGGGGGTGTGATCAGGGAGGTCAGAGAAGAACCAGGGGGAAAACTGTTATGGAAGACAAGAAAAAAAGAGCGGTTTAAGGAGGAGGAAATGGTCAACATTGTCCCCAAGCTGTTGAAAGTTCAAACAAGATGGGAACAAAAAATCAATTATTGAATTTGATAACAAGAAGGTCATTGGAAATCTTGGCAGAATCAAGTTCAATCAGTTGCTAGGGCCAAAGATTTGACGTGAATAGGTTGAAGAGAAGTCAGTAAGTGAAGACATGCAAATACCATGTGCAGACAGCTCTTTGGAAAAGTTTGTATAAAAAGAAAATCAGAGAAATGGGGCAATGGCTGGAGAGACCTGGGGTCAGGGAAGTTCTGCCACGATGCGTCACTAGCACTTACAGGGAGAGAGTTCCGTGAGTTTACCTTGGAAGGTCTAAACCCAGTTACCAAAGCCCAAGTGGGTTATGTCCCCGCAGAGAGAGCATGAAGTTGTAGGAAAACACTGACAGGGCAATGGCAGTGGTCTTACCTGGGCGTACCTCCTGATTTTCCCCCTCCCTAGCTATTGTTTTCCTTTTCCAGCCTCAGTAGAACTTCCCTAAAATTTCTCCATCCCAACATCAAAATGACCTTCTATGATATAGTCAAGAAATTAATTTAATTTGCAACAGTTTGGGGCTGGAAGACATGTATTCCATATGTGCTCATCCCTGCCTACATACGGCAACATTCCCCTCTCCCACCTGGATGCGGAGTAGATCATTAAGTCTCAACGTGCCCAAGCAGTGTTCATTTAGATATGCCACAGTGAGCCAAATATACTCACTGAAACATCAATAATCCCGACTTCCAACTGAGTCCATTTGTGCAGAGGGAGGTAGGACGAATTTGAGGAACATCGGAGAACCCCGTTAGCTCTCAAGATGTCATTAAAGAGGAGGAAGCTCCAACCTCCTACCAATGGTTCCTAAATGTGATCGCTTTCAATTTGTTCAATTCAGCGGGTAAGTGATATACAGATTCGAGGCTTGGAACAAATCCTAACTAGAATTCTGATGCTGTAATGTTCTAGCAGGAACTGAGAGCACATATTCCCATCCACCCTGCTGAATTAATTTGGACCCGTTGTGGCTGGTATCCAAAATCAGCAAACTTGCAAAAAAGCAGGGTCTGCTTCTATCTAAAACTTACCAAAATATAATGGCCTTCCAACCTCCAAATGCTCTTTGCTTATTGATTATTTTATTTCCATGCTTTATACAAAAATAAAGTACAGAAATACTTTATTGTAGTGTAGCATTATCGAAGAGAACGCAAAGGCAATTCCCCAATCAAGATTCCATTTAAACTTTATAAATTAAGGTAATCGTCGGTTGGTTTGAAGATAGAGATTTTGCCTCGAATTAGGCCATTAGTGGCCATAGAGTAAAATGCTAATATAGATTTGCACAAGAATATTTAGGTTTCAAGCCTCTTTCATGTCACCCAGAAACTGAGGCTCAGGAAAAATTTTCATTAAAGCACTTTATCACGGTTTTCTTTCTAACCTAACAAATTCTTTCTAACCTAACAAATAAAGTTCTTTATAACCTGACACATGAGTAAAACCATAATTAATGAATGTGCTAGGTGTTTATCCTTGCTCTGAACATTAATCATTTTAAAATAATAAAGTGGAGAGAGAGGGAGAAAGGAATCTAATGTTTATTTGGGTTTTCAGGGTGGGCTAGGAGCTGCGTTAGGTCCTCTGTGTCCAGGAACTGATGTGATTCCTATGCCTCTCCTAAAAGGTAAGTGCTGTGACCACAATTCACCAGTGAGGGCTCAGGATCTGGCGTGTTAAGTGATTTGCCCAAGGTCACACCTCTGGCCGAAATTGAATCAGGATTTGGCTGTTCCCAAAGCCCACATGCTCTTCCCACCCCACCGGGCAGCCTCTCTCACAAAATGACCCAAAACATATTATAAATGAGAAAGGGGAGGGAGTCAAAACAATTATTTGTAGGGTCTGGACTCCAGAGCATTCACCTTTACAAGAAATAAATCATGTTACCGCACTGATCCATGCCAATGAGTTAACTTCTCATTTATTCCTTACACAAAATAATCTAATTATTTCAAGCCGCTAGGGATCACAGAATTACTGCTCCAGTGCACTAAATTGCTCACTTGTAACTTTAAAAAGCTAATCAAAAGGTTTCAGTTATTCATGGAAAGCCCATCGGTTTATTAGTCGGCAAGAACTCAGCCACTGCCCGCCGTAAACTGAAGCATCTCTTCTATTCAGCTCCTGAAATTTCACACGCTCTAAATGGGCTTGATCTGCACAGCCATAATATCATGTAGAGTTTGCTCCAGCTGTCCTCAGGAGAGTTATTTAATCAGTCCTATTTACCTGACCCTGAAAACGGGGAAAGAGGGAGGGAGGAAGGGAGAGAAAGACACAAGGAAAGAGCGTGCTAGCAGGCTACACATGTGTAATCCACTACGTATAATATTTTTCTCTGTGTTGGTGTGTTTAACCATCTCTAATGACTCCATAAATGCTTTCCAAATCCACTTTCGATGGTCTATTTGCTGCCTAGTATAGCATATAATCTTTTCCAAAAGTGGTATTGATCCTGTTAAGGCTCCTCATCATCTGGACTCCGAGCCTCCCTCCCATGAGCAGACGTGTTCTTTTCATGCACTGCCCACTAAGTGTCTGAGGGTGCGGCCTGCTAAAGCGGCTCAGGAGCTGGGCGGATACTGGCGCTCGTGGCACCAGGTATGGGATGTGCCATGCTGACCATTTCACACACACTTTCTCATGAGCCTCACAACGGCCCTGTGGGAAAAGTATGATTATCCCCCATGTAGGGGAGGCATTGCATGCTGTCTCCACTTACGAGAGCCCATTCGTTCTACTCAGAGGCGCTCTACGTTAGCTCCTCCCCTGTGTCCTCTCTTCCCCTGCTGCCAGTCACCCTCGGTTTCCCGGAAGCATCACAGAGAACTGCGTAATTGGCTACGTATTTCCTTACTCGCCACCAAGTGCCGTACCCCATCCCACGGAGAATCCCGCGATGGGAGATGAAACGCAAGATGAAAACCATCCTCTTCCACGCCGAATCCACCTAGGGCCCCGCTCCCACTTCAGGAGATCCTGCACTTTGGGGCCACAAGGTGTAAATACACCCCTGCCTTTAAAAACCCCAACCTGTGAGACATCAGGGAGTTCGAGTTTAACCACTAACCGCTTGTTCTCGTTGCACGGCGCCCAGCAAGTAAAGCCCGTTTCTGCCGCTGCAACTACTGGCTCCAGTGTTTGCCTTGGCTGCAGCGGGCGGGTGGACGCCAGTTTGGTTTGATCTCTCTCTCTCTCTCTCACGCGCGCGCGCGCGCACACACACACACACACACACACACACACACACACACACTCCTCATGTGCCCCAGTCCCATCTGACCACGTGCAGACCCGGCACCCTCTGCGTCGCCATCTGTGAGAATTCCTGCTTCTCCCTCCACATAAAGAGTCCCCTCCCCACCATTCCCAAAGCCTTTTCATCCCGCAAGGCCCTGATCAAATCCCTCTTTCTTGAGGACGTCCTTGTTCCTCTCAAGTCAAGGTCAATCTTCCTCCGCCTGTTCTTACTCTGCCCCTTTAACCCTTTTTTGTGGCCGACCTTGTGCTAAAGTGTCTCTTCTCCACTAAGTCGTGAGTCCCCAGAGGCAGCAGGCCACGTCCAGCCACTCCTCCGCCTCCCCACTCACAGCGATCAGCACTTGGCTTTGCACGAAGTGGGTCCTCGGTGCGAGTTTGATGGATTGAACGGACTGTGGGGGGTCCCGGGCAGCCCGTCAGCAACTGATATTGAAGGCAGAGGCCCAGGGAACCCCCAGCTCAGAACAGCACCCCTGTTCAAAGGAAAGCTTCGCTCTGGGCTGAATGCGGAAAGGACACTGAAAGTGAACAGTTACCACCCAGAATTCGTGCCTCCAAACACTGCTGACTATGTGCATGTTTTCGAGGCGGAGTTTCCAAGCTCGTGGGCTGTCCTCATCAGGACTGGAGTGCCCTGCCCCGTCCCTCCTTGGGAATATGCTGATGTGCGCCCTGCCCGGCAAGGAGGGCAGTTTGGGAGTCATCAGTAAGACACCCTACCAATTCCTGATGCAACGAGACGCAGAGGTTCGCTTTAATATAAAAAGCAGCGGAAAGATCCACCGCGTGGGCCGACTAACAAGGCCTGGGAAGGGGTTCTGGGTGAGAGCCCGGGATCAGGGGCGCCCCAGTCTCGGGAAGGACTGCTGAGAAAGTGTGAGCGAGCAGGGCAGGCCTACAGAAAGATGAGGTGGAGGGTAAAGGCAAACTTTGCCCGGGTCCTTTGCCCGGGACGGCTTTCTTTGCGAGGTAACGCAGTTGTCTCCCCGGAGACAGCAGCACGCTCTGCAGACAGCCTGCTTCCTCGCGGTGCCGCCGAGGGGGAGAGTCACGCGGCCGGGGCAGGAGCGGCGACCCGCCTGCTGTCTCCCGACGATCCCCAGCGACACAGAGTGGCCCCGGCGGACAGGGAGGGGGAGCAGACGCCACCTCACCCCCTCGACATTCACACGGCCCGACTGTGTCAGCGCCTCTTGTCCACCATCTGTCACAGCGTCAGCTCCTGCTGGGGCCCCGGGATCCGCGGAGGCTGCTCCACGTGTCGCCCATTTATCTTCGCAGGCGGCAGCACCCATGGGCCTGACGGTTCTATTTGTTATCCTGCAAAGCAGGTCCCCACTCTTCACAGCAAAGGGGGAAAGTCGGGCGTGGAACTGGCCCAGGACAGGACCTGGCACTGGGAGGGACCTGGAGGGGTCTGTACCACCCGCACCCGCTAACGGAGATGAGAAGAGAGCTCGGGCAGTGGGGACAAGCAAGCCCTTCCGGAGGATGGCTGAGCCAGCAGAACATGCGTGTGCGTGTGTGTGTGCGTGTGTAAAAAGAGAGACTGCCATACACAAGCAGAGTGACTGTCGGATAACAAAAATGGCCTGCTGGGCCTCTGTGGGACTGGCCCCAGCGTCTGGTAGCCACCATGTTAGCGCCCCCCACCCCTTCTCCTCCCCCACGCACTCTGCCCTCTCCAAGGAGGGGAACTCGCGGAGTCATGGGTCCTCTGCCCGCGACACCCCAGGCTCCACTTCTCAAGCTGTGACATTTATCATGGCCGGTGCTCAGAATGGACTCTGTCTTTGGGGTAGATGCTAACCCTGGAGCACCCTGCCCCACCCTGCCCCACCCCCAGAGCTCTTAGTCTGACACTAAACCCGCCCACCAGTCAGCAAACAGCCCACAGCAAGACGCCAGGCAGCCACGCAGATGGCACTCTGCGCCAAACGCCAACACCAGGGGTCTTGGGCAGACTCAAGACAAAATCCCCATGGGGGTGGGGCTGTGCTCCCAGGTAAAATATTCATAATAGCACAATGGCTCTCAGTTACTGAGACCCCTCTATGTGTCAGGGGCTTTATTTTGGTGTGTCATTTAATCTACACAACAACCCTATGAAGTAGGTATAATTAACATTCCCACTTACAGATGAAGAAACTGAGGCACGGGGTGTCTCTTGCTCAGGGTCTCGGAGTATGTGGTGGAGCTGGGCTTTGAACTCAGGCAGTCTGACTCCAACCCCTAAACCATTAACCGCAATAGTATTATACCTTGCCTCCCAGAACAGCGGCTGAACAAGTGTGACCCTCTGCTCAGCTAAGGTACCCAACCACCCGATTCTCCTGGGACTGGCAGACTGGGATGATGGACCAGCCACCGCCAGCCACCTCAGCGCAATCGGCCATTCCCCTCCCCCGCACACACCCACATAAATTTCAGCCAGTCTCATGAGTACCACCACGTACGCATAACCAAGTCAGAAGTTCTCCTCCTGCTTGTGCTTTAAGGGAGGAAGCCAATCTCTGGGAGGCCGAGCCCAGGCAGGCCTTGGGATTTTCGCCCAAAGGAACGTCTTGCTCTTGACAGGCCCTTCTGCAAGCCCTGCGTCTAAGCCCGTCTGTGCTGCTGAAGGTCACAAAGAAACTCAGGGGACTGAGAACCACTGGGAGCCTTTGGGGGCTCCCTCATAATAAAATACATTTTATTATTTATAGAATAGTCGTAAATTGTCCCACATGCTGTAGGGCATTGATGTAAAAAGCACCCAGCTGTGATTAGACTAATTGTTTTCCATGGCTCCTTAGCTAACACTAAACGACTAAATGCCCGAAACGTGGGGCCTTGGACCGCCCCCAGAATGAATGGCACCAGGAAGACGGGATTACCGGGCCCCCTGTTTGGTCGAGGTTTAGTGAACAAGCATGGTCCTGGAGTCCAAAAGGATTACAATAGGATTAAACGAAATGGTGAAGAAAAGCACCTGAACACATAGCAGATATTCTCACTGGTATTTATCACTAAGTTTTTATCACTAGGACTATTACTAAAACCATCTGCAGCCTGGCCAAAAAATGCTTCTACCTGGGCACCAACCACCCCACTCTCCTCACTGGTTTACATGGAGGCTGGGGAAGAGGCCAGACAGGGGAGTGGCCACGCCTACCCCCGGAGTGTCCGGGACAGGCCGGCAGGGCGTGCTGCGTTGCATGCGGGGAGCGGGCGGCTGCTCTTATCAAGACGACAAGGATCGGCGGCTCCCCCGAGGAGCGTCCAGTGGAGTCGCAGCAGCGACAGAGTGCGTGGGGAGGGGAGGGGCGGGGAAAAGCACCAGGGAAGGTCAGAGAGCGAGTCCCACTGCGGCGCCCGGGGCCGCGGGGCAGGTGTTTTTCCTCAATCTCCTCACCCAACACTGCGGCCTGGGCAAAAATAAGTATAATAATTGCTATTTTTGAGTTCTGATGGCAGCCAAACATTCAGGTAGGAATTTTACACCTATAACCACTTAACTCCTGTCTTACAGATGCAGAAACCACACCTGGACAGCTAAACCTGCTTGCTCAGGGTCACTCAGCCAGCAACAGGGCCTGAGCCTGGAAACTTCTCATGCCAGAGTCTGGGCTCTTTCCACAAAGCCACTCTACCTCCCAACAAACAAAGGCCTTCCCAGTTGATTTAGACCAGGCCAAAATGTGCATGCGGTGTAGGGACACCAGCCACTCTATCGGTGAGCACATGGCCTGGAACCTCAAAAGGGCAGAGCAGGGTGCCTGAGCTCGGGCCCGGGCTGTGGGGAACCACAGGCCTGTCTTCTGCCACTTCCCAGCTCCATGCCAAGCCAAAAGGGCTTCAGGGGAGGTCGCCAGGGACCCAGCAGGCTTCTCCGAGGTGCCTCCCTCCCCAGGGCTCGTCGCGGACAGCAGTTGCTAAGGCTTTGCGGTGGCCGGGCCTCTGCCGCCTGCCCCTCCCTTAGGCGTCCCAAGAGGACCTTCTCTCCCTGGGCTGTTCCCGGGTATCCTGACGACATCCCTGCTCAGAAGGGTGGGCTGATGAGAAACTGGGGGGTGATCGCAAAGCCCATGGCCGAAGGAAGCTGAGGTCTCCATTCTCTGAGTCGGGGCTCAGCGGCCTCTCCCCACGCCCCCGACGCCCCGCCCAGGGACAGTCAACATCCAGCCTCTGCGGCAGCCACCGGGCAGGGAAACAGAGCCCAGGAAGCCTGTCGATGGCAGCTTCCTAAAAGCAGAGGGTCTCTGCTCAGAAGGAGCAGGAAGAATGCCACTCACTCTCCCGAGAGTGTGCTCACTCCGCACGCCAGAACCTGGGGCTGTGTCTTTCACATGACTTTAATATGGCCCGTCAGGCATTCAAAGAGTGCCTCTTGGGAACCATTTTTCTAGACCCTTTACCTATATATTTTTTTCTTTTTTATATTGAGCATCTTTATTTTACACTCACTAAAGTCCTTTATAATTATTTTTTCATTAGCTCCAGGGGGAGCTAATAAAGAGAGGATATAGCGTAATCTTGCTTCCGTAAGACACTGGTTGTTGGGTAATGCCATTCCCATCATTTCATTAGGGACATTGAGGTTGTTGGCAAATGTTTGTAACAAGTCCTTTAAAACATACACTCTCCAAAGCACTCAGTGAGGGTGCCCGCTGCCAGCCAGGCGGTGGCCCCCAAGGCCATCGAGCGAGCAGCTGAGAAAGCGAGATGCTCTTGCTCTGCCCTCCCCTCTGCCGGTCCCGGCCCTGCTGGCCTAAGCTGCGGGTGAGGGCTGCCGAGCTGCACACCTGCTTTGCCACTTTCAGACCGGAAATTTGGCCTATGGGTTAGTGGTGGTGCTCGAGCTTCACTAGCTACTGAGCTGGAAGGAAATATGATGTGAAAATAGGAAAAATACCTATGCATAAAAGCAGCTATCGTATATATTAAAAAAAAAACATTAATGCTCGCAAAGAATGGCAGCGATTCCTCCCTGACCAGAGAACCTCAGAAAGGGCACGGCAGACAAGGCCACAGTCACGCACAGGCTCTGACCCGTGAGACAAGGTACCAATGGAGAAGGCTCAGCCCTGCCAGGGGGCTGATCCCACCCGAGCCAGATCACAGCACGCCTGCTCCCGGGATCTGACTCCAGACCTTGTCCAGCTCACCCGTCTCTCGGCTATTCTTGCCCAAAGAGGAATGAGGTGCCGGAGCAGAGAGGACATTGGACTCGGAAAAGGAAACCTGGGTCCTTGTTCCAGACCTACCACAGTAATTCATAAGCTTTCTGAGCCTCAGTTTCTCCATCGGTAAAATGGAATTCATAATATCTTCCCCACAGGCCTTGGAGGGCTGTTGAGAGATTCTAATTAGAGTTAAAATTTGTCAATTGTAAAACTTGTAAGGCCACAGGAAGTAACCTTCCTTCACTGCAGCTGGAAAATGACATCATAGCTTCTAGGTTTCGGGCAGACACAGACCAACCCAGGCCCGCACTCCCCTAACCGTGAGTGGCAGTGAGCTCGGAGTGGGCTCACTCTGACGTCTGGTGACATTTGTGAAAGCTGCCATTTACAGAGTGCATAAGGTCCTGCGCTGAACACAGGCAGATCTTTGAGGGGAGGGTACGGCATGAGCTGGGGACGGCAGAGGCGTGTACGGTGTTCCCCGTGGACACAGAGCCTGCTTCACATGCGGCTTTGCCTATTTTGTTCAGAGGTTTGGCTTTTGTGGGAGGCAGGGATGGGAGAGGAAAAGAGGGAGGAAATAGGAATTGCAAGCACCCAGGAAACAGTCTCCAGGTCCTCAAGTGCACTCTGCCGGGCCGGATGCCTCACGGGCCCCTCCAACACGGCACGTGCTCAGCCACACTCACCACCGTCCCAGCCCCGACCTGCTCGCTGCCCTGCATTCCTTCTCTCAGACGGGGGCTCAGCAGCCACCGTCGTTCACAGCACCCAGCACCGCCCCCACTCCACCCGGCGGTCCGAGCCCAGGCCCAGCCGACAGTCGTCTCTGAAACGTCCTCTTCTCGCCGGGGCCTCCTCAGCTACCTCCTGCAGCTCCGCTGCCTGTCCCCCCGGAATCCACTCTCCACACTCTTGACTTCCAAGACCACCCCCTGCACCCCATTTCCCTCCACAGGCTCATTGCCTGCCCTTCTCTCACGGAGCCCGGCCCTGTGCTCCGCTCCCCACACGGCCCGGCGCTCTGCGTGTGTCCCCCTGCCTGCGACGCCTGTCCCGCCCCAGGTCACTCCTCTCACCCTGGAGGCTCCCAGAAACCTTCCCAAACCCACAAGCTCCATCTAGTGTCCCCTCCAGTGCTTCCTGAGCACACCCTCTTTGATACGATCATAGCATTTAGCACACTGAATGGCGAGCATTTATTCTGAGACCATAAACACCTCTGAAGAAAGGCCACGCTTTGCTTGAGCTCTGTGTGTTCAGCGCTCATGGTAGTGACCGGAGCCTGCCAGCTACTCAGCAACTATTTGTTGACTTGAGTAGCTGACCTGGAGCGAATCTGGCTCAGCTAGTCTGGCGACTTAGTCTGGAGAAACCCAAAGAGGCCCAGGCCTCAACCCCCTCCAGCCCAGAGGACACTCCCATGTTCCCCAGCTCAGCAGGCTGGTGACTCTCTGAAGCCATCCCAAAAGTTAGGCCATTACCAGGAATCACCAAACTTGCTCCAAAGCTGACCTAAGTAGGTCATCTGCCCCAGAGTGAACCTGGCCTTCTGTGCTACTCAGTGCAACCCGCCTTCAGAGGTGGCGGTCATGACCTTGGACCTAGCAAGGGCCTTAGCAGTAGCCCTAAGACCGTCACTTCAGCCTCCTGCCAGGCATCCTGAACACATATTTCTCAAATAAATTAATGAGTGAGTGTAAGTCAGGCTGGGACACGCCCACGTGTTCTGCGGCACAAGCAGCCGTTCACGTCCCTTCCAAGCTCCATTCCCCACTGCCCCACTGGGGCCACACTCTGCCACGGATAAAGCACATGGGCTTTACGACAGATATTTTTCTCACGTTCAAAACCCTTTTCACGCAAATGGCATTCCATGTGGCTGAGCTTGGCAGAAGTTAGGCATTACTCTGTACACATTGTTATACAAAACACAATCATTAAGGTTCCTTGGGTTTTTTAAGTGACACGTCATCTTTCTTACTGACTTGAATTGTCCTTTAGCCTTAAGAGGTGGCACAATGTAGTGGGTTACAAAACAGACCACAGGGCTTCACTCCTCCCTTCATCCGAGCACTTTTCAATGTGACCGTCAGCTCCTCCCATCAAGAGTCAGAGTCCATTTCCTGAATCTCGGCTGGCCTCGTGATTTGCTCTGCACAACAGAACGCAGTAGGAGCAGTGGTGCGCCAGTTTGGAGTCCAGGCCTCCAAAGACTTTTTTGCTTTCCCCCCAAGCCCTCAGAACCCTGCTAGCTGCCGTGCAAACAAGCCCAGTCTGGCCTCCTAAATGATGAGCCACATGGCCCATAATCCTCTATGTCCCTTATCTATTGTTGCAAACAAACCACCTCAAAGTCAGTAGCTTAAAACAAAAATTATTGATTCTGCCTACAAATCAGCAATGCTGGCAGGACCGGGCAGGGACAGCTCACCTCTGCTCCACGTGGACCTGCTGGGAAACCTCAAAGGCTGGGAGCGACTCTACGCTGTGCAGCCAGGGTTGTCTGAGGGCTCGCTCACCAGCTTGCACGCCTGGGGTTGGCGCTGCTGTCCGTTGGACCTCAGCTGGGACTGCCGGCTGGACTGGCCTCCCCGGGGGCTGCCTGGCCTCCGCACAGCGTTGCGGGGGAGTCCCAGAGCCATGTCACAGAAGGGGGCAAATGGAAGCTGCCAGTTTCTCAAGGCCTTGAAAATTGGCCTGGCATTACTTCTACCGTGTTCTGCAAGCCAAGGCAGCACAGAGGTCTGCCCAGATTCAAGGGGAAGAGACATAGGGTTGAAAAACTGTCATTGTCACATTGTAAAAAGAGCATGTGAGATGTATACATGGCCATGGCCATCTTTGGAAGACATTAATAGTACACAACCTGCCACAACCCCGTCACTCCAGCCAGCACTCGACCAGCTGCCAAACACATGCGTGAGGCCATCCTACATGAACCTCGCGCGCACACGAGCACACACACACACACCAGCCAACCGGCCAACCAACTGCAAACGCATGAGCCGGCTTAGCCAGAATTAGCCAGGCCTGACCCAGATCGGCAAAATGGCCAGGCCGACCTGTCGGCTGACGCTGGCTGCAGACTGCGAGCAGTAATGGATGGTAACCATTGTAAGTGATTAAGTTGCGGGGTGATCTGTTGCACAGAAATAATCCTGGCCCCACCGCCTACTAACGAAATAACCATTTGAGCTTTGGTCTCCTCACCCATAAATATATTTAATGCCCAGGTCACAGGATCATAAATTATCAGGGGTCAATGACATAACGGGTCTGTGTGCCTGGTGAGGTGCTGGCTGTGGTTTGATAAACGACTGTGCCCTCCCCTTCCCTCCACATCCAAAGCTGTGCCGAAGGTCACGTGCTCATGGTTGCCTGAGCTGAGTAAACCAAGGTCGCAGAGTCCTGACTGGAAGTCAGTCTCAGTCCTGCTCTGCAGAAGGCGACTTTCAAAAACAGCTCTCCTTACTAATCAATTAAACTAGTGAGAAGTTTCAGAATCACTCAACTATCCCAGCAGAAAGGATAAAGGGCAGGACAAGAGGTGAACTGTATGATCCTCCTGATGAAAATTTCAAGGAGACTTGGTTTATAAACACTGCAAAAATCCATTCTAAACAAAAACATCAGCTTTTCGCTCTGACTTGGATATTAGCCAGCAATGAAGGAGAGATTGACCTGATTCAGGGTTGGCTGCACAATATGAAAAGTGATTTTTTTTCCCCTTTCCCCGGCCCTGGAGCTAATAGCTTTGTTTCTGTCCCTGATCAACAGGAGAGAACAATGGACTTGTCCCCTTTAAAATCTGTGAGTGCACAAACGAAACCTTGCTCACAGCTAACTCCACG
Organism: Avahi laniger; assembly: GCA_963575035.1. Classification (NCBI taxonomy): domain Eukaryota; kingdom Metazoa; phylum Chordata; class Mammalia; order Primates; family Indriidae; genus Avahi; species Avahi laniger. The sequence goes on along the minus strand of CAUYSK010088344.1, from coordinate 3,178 downwards.
TGCACTTTGGAGCTGCCGCAGGTGACATGAGCCCAGCTAAAGCAGGGAGTGCAGAGCAAACACACCACACTCAGATTCTCCATGCCTGAGTGCGGGAGAGGAAGGGACGGAGACATTTTTGAGAAAATGCAAAAGCAAAGGATGGCTGTCAGTCTAGGCTTTGATTGCCCCTGACAGTAACAACACAAGCCGATGTTGACAGACGGATTTTCACTGGGCAAAGGGCTTTGGAGCACAGTCTCCTTTTAACCTGTGCAAAAGCTCTGTGCAGCAAACAGAGCAAAGGTTGACGGTCTCCTTGTGCAGGTGAGGAACATTCTCTCATTTGACTAACTTGATTAATGGTGGCCACACTTTCAATGAGCTCTTGAACTGAGGAGTTTGTCAGAAATTCGGAGTGTTGGGTTCTACCCCAGAAATTTGAACACAGTAAGTCTGGGGAGGAGCCCAGAAATTTATGTTTTGACAATATCCTAGGTGACCCTCTGACAGCATTGCCCAGTCTGATACTCCTCTTACCATGCTAAATCAAAAGATGATTTATAAAACTCATAGATATAAATAAATCCCATTTTCTCATGGCTTGTTACTCTTAAGAATTCGAAATACCACGGGTCACATCATGCCCTCTCGCAGCATAACTGTTACATTCAGTGAAAGCCTCACAGAGCACAGTCAATGTGCAACGCTGGCGCTGGGCTGACTGCCGGCGCTACCGTATTCGGCTTTGGAATGCAGATTTTCTTCCCAGCAGATTTGTCTTCCTAATTATGTCTGACTTCAGATAACATTAAAATTAAATTGCTTTACCTTTTTCTTGGACCCACACCGGGGAAAGGAGTAGGGAAGAAGGAAAAATAGAGTCATTCCTTAAGGGTACTAGATGGCAGAAAAACAAATGACACTAAGAGCTGAAACGAACTATGGTGATCACCTGGTCCAGCTCGTCACTACCTGAAAAGGAGAAACAAAGGAACAGAGACGTAAAGGGTCGCAGACAATCCAGCCTTGACCAAAACAGTTCTGAGCCAATAGCACAAACCATCACACAGCCCAACTGGCATTCAAAAACTTTGTGAGGACCCACTAGAGTTTTTCTTCTCAAAGTTGATCCACACCCTACCATGTTTGCCCGTCCTCTCGTGGGGAAAATCACTCACACGAGAAGGTATATAGGATGATTTTTACTTTAGGACAATGTATTGCGCTTCTACAAATTACTCTTATCGAATGAATTTTTCATGAACTGAAAGCTTCTGCCTTTTGGCAAAGCCACCTCACTGTCTTCAGATATAGCCAAAGCAATTCTCACGTGGTTTCTTAACAGATACCCAATGACTGAAGTCTGAATCTACACATAAGGACAGGGCAAGGGCCATCTTCTGATCTAGACTCAGATGTGAAAACTGAAGTCTGTTAAGGGAAATTATATCAAGTTAACATCAAGTTAAATTAGGCCAGCCGAAGGAAAGGCATTTCAGATATCCTCTGGGATTTATCAGGAAGGGTCTCGATGTTACGGGAATATCAAGCCCTTTCCCCAGCATCTTGACCTGAGGAAATAAAAACGAGTTCTTCCTACCCACAGACCAAGCGCCATGCTACTCACAGAGGGTCTCACTGCTACGCAGATTCATGCACAGATCCCATTTAGAAGTAAAAAGATTTTGCGTGGATCTCATGGCCAACATCTCTCAACATACCTTGTTGCAACCATTCTGTAAAGACGTACCCAACACTTTAATTCGACATCAACAGCAGTCACGTGGCAGACTGACTAGATGCTCTCCACTTTCTTTTTCCATCATGGGGATACAGGAAAACTACATTTCCTATCTTGCCTTGCAATTTGTCTGGGGCCATGTGACCAGGTTCTGGCCAGAGGAATATAGGAAGAAACGATTGTCATTTCCAAGCTGGGTGTGAGACAGGCCACGCAATCATCCTCGTTCTATACCTTTGCTCACAAGCTAGGAAAAGCTGACGATCCACTGGCAAATGCCCAGGAAATAGGGGAGCCGCAGGATAAAACGGGTCTAGGTCCCCATGTCAGCGCTGGAGGAGCGCCTCCAGTGTGGCTGCCTCGTCCCCAGAAGGCCGCACAGGAGCAAGAAGGAAACCTCTCGACAGAAACCAACAGGACTTGGGGTTTGTTGGTTGCAGCATGCAGCTCGTTCTCACTAACACAGGTCACACCTTCACAGCTAAAGAATTGAGTTTACAGCAGACGTATCTATAAACCAGCATGAACAATATGATCAGAAGGTAAAACAGCCTCACTCCCTATGGATTAAACACGTTCTGGGTGCATTTCTGTCTCTTTTATAACTGCAACAGTCAACTCTTTATCTCTGTGGCTAATCAAATCCACATCAGTATAAAATCTGAACTACTCTCTTCCTGTTAATAGCTTCAATTCACAGGTTTCATCTTACAATCTTTCTTTATTTGAAATGTTCATCTTTGTATCAGATTCATGGTGCTTCTAGAGGAAAAAAATCTAGATTTGATAATAATAGCTAATATTTACTGAACACTTACTATGTACTAAGGACACTTTCGGTATTCTCACAACCACTTATGAGATAAGCAGCAATTTACAGGTGAGGAAATTAAGGCAGAAAAAAGTTCTGTGTGTATCCTAAGCCCACCCAAGTCATAAATAATTTAGCCAAAATTAGGAACAATCTACTCTCACTCTAAAATCTGCTTTCTTAACCATCTCACATCTTTTGGTGACTTTTTCCTTCTTCAATGAAGTTTTGTATGCTCATTTTCTCTGAGTGTCTGTGAATATCTCATAGCAACCATTATCCTAGAGACAGAATTCCAAGTTGGGTATGAGTGCAGCTACTTTAATTATTCTCTGGTCACCTCCCTAAATGGACCTCTGAATTGGCCCCTGTTTTATTACTCTGAGCTCTGCATATTTATAAATGTAATCCAGGTTCTTTTGAATTATGAATTCTTCAAACTTCTAACTTTTTTCAAAGGCTTATGGCTCCTAACACTCACTCCTTAATGACTTAAAGGAACATTTTTTTCCCATTTCAAATTTCAAGCCTGCTTACATTTTAAATATTCAATATTTAGGTATTATAAGAGCAACAGGATTATTTGATGTCCTAATTGCCTCTGGCCTTATTTTAAATGCCTTTGTAGCAAAGGGTGATGCCAG